>CAJQUN010001724.1:0-48233 GCA_907163345.1 Haberlea rhodopensis | reverse complement strand
ATTGGATGCTTTTCGACCACAATATATGTTTATCAATTCATATGTGAGCCATTCCCCAACCCAACTAAGTATGGAATTTGCTTTTCCACTGCCATTCCCATCTTCTCGTTTACTTCTTCCTTTGCACAGCATCGTTGCGCCCCTCGACGTCATCATCCACAAATATTCCCAAACTCCCATCATCTCTCTTTAGAAATTTAAATTTGTTCACCATCAATGTTAAGGATATATTAGATATACATATTAGTATTTGATTTGATATGAGATTATTTGATTAGTAATATAGATGGTAATTAGAATATTTGGCAGAATCTTATTGATTCTTAGGCTGATTATTAAGGATTCTTATTGAATATGCTCCTCTATATAATGGAATGAAAACCCTATTCAAAAGGGCATTGAGTTGGAAGATTGAGATTTAGATTTATTGACATGGTATCAGAGCCATATCAAATATAAATTTGTAGGTTTCAGGCTGCGCATGGGCTTCTGCCCCCACCTTCGTCGCCTTCTTCGTAGGTGGCAGCAACGGCGCTGGGGGAAGACGAATATTGATTGGAAATAATTATTTACACACCCAGCGCTTTCTTTCCCCACCTTTCTGCGATCGGATTCAAACTGCTGCCCGAGCTCTTTGTCAACCAGTGGCAGCTTGCCGAACTCGCCGTCGTACGCCAGCGAACGATTCCATCAACCCAGCATTCTGGAAATCCTTCGTTCGCGTCCCAAATTCTGGATTCTAAGTGCGATATACGCTGTATAGCATTCCCTTGGGCTTCTGTCATGGGCTGCAACTTTGCTACTTATCACCTCAATTAAGAAAACCGATTCTATTGCCCTATTGACAGGCAAGGCCCATGGTTTTCATCCCTTTCTTATGTCTTCTCTGAGTTGTGTTTTTCGTGAATGATGTCTCTCTCCACATCGGAATCTAGGACAAAGACAACTGCCGAGGCTCCGGCCCAGTCTTCAGCAGCCAACCGCCCACCTCACCAGTCCCCCACCTCTCATCCTTTCTTTGCTAGTTTATAGTGGTTTGCTGCTTTTCGTCCACTGTAACCTTTTGATTAACTCTTTCTCGCATTTCCAATTGAGGTTTGGAATTTACAGTTCCATATTTTGGACCCATGTAACCGCACGTCTTTCCTCCAAATGTAAATAGCAGCCCTAGATTTCCGTTTTACTCTGGTCTTTTTCATCAAATCCGCGGAAATTCTCTAGGGTCATAATCTGTTTCACTGCATTTTTGTTCTTGTCTCACCCCTTCACCACCTTGTCCTCCTTCATAACCCGACACTATGTCCTCAAATCACTTTTGATAATTACTTCTTCATCGTGCTCTGCTTCCGAACTTGTGATCTCGTTTCTAACGCTATTGAGAGACCTATCTTCACTATCCGGAAAATCTCCATTGAAACACCCACACATTGGCTCGGTTGACCGTCCCAACGACGTCTCCATCCTCCGCAAACTTTTGTTGCATGCATTCCAGCGTCTCTTCAAGGTTAATGGCTTAGTTTGGGTGTTTTGAGTCACCTCCCAAATCGCTACATCGTTTCCAGGATTAGTTGCTACCATGTTAGATCTGGATATCGTAGTGTGAGCCAAAAAAACCAATGATCAGCTACTCCCTCCATGCACGTCAAGGCAAGCTAGAGATGGTCCTGCGAAGATAAATAATTGCTCTCAAAATAGTGCTCTACTGCCTGAATCCATCTTATCGGATCAACGCCGTTGAACTCGGTATTTCCAGTCTCATCCTTAGTGTCGAGCGGCAGGTCGGACCAATTGTTAGGAACAAAATAGCTCATACACAGCAGAATGAAACAAGAGCAACAACACAGTGAGAATTCTGGAAATATGATGTACTGATAATCAAAAGAAAGACAAGGAAGAAAACACTCTCAACCTACTATTACTCAAGGAAAGAAATCCCTCCTTGCCCAAGCCGAGGCTTGCACTCACATACTAACAATATTCTGGTATGTAACTCTCCTCCCTTCCCCCGCTTATTTATTCCCTGTCCCTACATAACTAACACACCCCCAATCACATGTTCTTCGCCTCTGGTAAACCTTCAAACCATTGGGCTTTCTCACTTGGGCCTTGCTTGTTGTCCCTAGCATTTCCTGGTTGTGCTTATTATAATTTAGTCCGTAACACAAACCAATAGAAAATTGATAGTATAAAAATAGAACTTCAATAAGCTATATGAAAAAGATTTTAAGCTTCTCAGATCCTGATCAACTGATTCAATATTTTAACAAGGTGGGTTCGAATTTAGAGACATAGAATTTGATTAAGGACTCTATAAGGAATTATGGGCTTAGAGACTTTCAAAGGAATGTATATTCATAACCTTAAACATAGCAAACCATTTATTTTAATGAAATGGGAAATGGAACCATAATTCTATCCCCACCTCTTTCTCTGTTCCAAACCACATGAAAGCAGTAGGTGTATTTGAAACCCCTTTTATTCCCATGTTAAAGTTCAATGCCTCTACTACGATTACACTAATTTCCTATTTACAATTTCAATAATGTGTACAATTCAGATTTACCTTTTTAAAAAACCCAATAGAAAATTGCGTTAGACTAGAAATTATATTAGATCTAAAAAGGATCAAACTACACAATAAAACAACTAAAGAATCTATAGTCACCAGAGGCAGTCCAATAACTAATCCTATAGTGAAAGATACTCGCAAACTTAGCAGCTTCTATAAATGCAATGGATAGAGATAACCTGGCCTTACTTACTAAAATTGGACAAATAAGAAACAATGGAGGTTTGAGTACAATGGTTATCATGAATGGATCCGTATCCGATTATCAAATCGACCTCACAGATAACTATTTAGGCTTAGTAGATAATTGACATTTAAGCTAACAAATCTAAAAAAAAATGGGAAATCTAGGCACTGATTGCTGAAAAAGTAATTACAATTTTAAATTTACAGAACATCTCCTACCTGCGAACTTGTGATAGTACACTCAACTCTGTGTTTGAATGTGCATGAAACAATACACCAAAGTCTGGTAATTCTGGCAAATTTGAAAGGCATAAAAAATAGGTGTGATTTCATATCCAAATTTCAAATACATTCTCAAATCAAATCACTCCATTCATATGAAATGCATCCATCCAAACACAACCTAAAATTCTGTTCCAGAAAATGTATAAGCAAATTGATCAAATTTTCCTAAAATTAAATAAGTAAATATGATTTCTTCCAATACATTTCACTAATTCTTCTTCCAAAGTAAGCTCGTTAAAAATGAGAATCACATGGTGTATGGTATAAAATATAATTCATAGGAATTCTAACAAATAAAGAAATTGGACAAGGTCTTCAAGCAAACTTCATAATGTTCTTTATTAGGCATCCAGTTTCGTACATTTCAATTTTTTTTTTATAAAAAACAGAAATCGATGAAAACTAAAATCTAATCAGTCAAAGCTAAATCAAAACAACTCTAGAAAACGTCAAAACGGCAGCGTAGAAATCGTTTCAAGCACAACATACCATGAAAGAATACGATAAGACTCGATCTCTCTCTTCAGCTCATCAACACAAAATCCTGACCGAGCTTTGACTCACGGATCGCGCCACCTCCGAATCGCCGCCGCGAAACTCCCCCGCCGCAAGCAAAGCCAAAGCTCCTTTTTCACTTTCGATGATTAATTCAACTTCTTTTCCACCAAAATTACTCAAACTTTTTCTCTCCAATAAATTAACTCAAAACAACAACGCTTTGCTGTACAAATATATACGAATAATACGTAAAGTAGAGTGGAATCTGTACTCCGTAGTTCGTTTCTCTCTCTAGAATTTGCTGGCTTCTCAAGAATTTAGCGGTTGCTCTCTCTCTCTAACTTTTTTTATTATACTTTTTGGTTTTCTGTTGTGGAGTCCCACACACAAACATAAGAACGAGATTAAAGGGAACTTTGCACTAAACCAGATTGAGGGGTAAAAATGTGAATTATGTTTCTTCTTCTTTTTTGGGTCTTGAGATTAGTTTATTTACGGATTTGACCTACCGTTACACCATTATCAATAATTTTGCAATTAAATGTTATCTCATATTTAGATGAAATTATTTTATTTAAACAGTTAATTTGAAAATTTGAATTTGAAATAATTTTAATAATTAAAAATTTAAAATATCTTTGTACTGTTAAAAAATATATTAAAATTGAATATGATGTATTTGAAATACACGCCTTCATAATCAACCAACAATTTTAATTAATTTGTATTAAGGATTTGAAATCTAAATCCACCAAATTATTTCATCTTTACTATATTTAAAGGAGGAATAGGCTATAGAAACTAGCATGCGCTCTTGGTATGACCATACAATTAACAGAATACCCCTAATTTTTTTATTAGTCACAAATAATATGTCAACATGCAAAATAACTTAAATATCCCTGACACTTTTAATAATTTCAATTTATCCTAATATACTATATTCTTAAAATTTTTGTAATGGCCTTAATAATTTTGACAATTACAATATTGTCATATCACATAATATTTGTAATTAAATCCCGAAAAAGGAGTTAAAAAATCAATTGAAAAAAAAGACTGTACAAACACACCACGTGTGCTGAGGACACTAGTCCAAATAAAGCCTTATTTCATGGCTAAATGGAGTCTTCAATTAAGGTGAAATAGTTGAATTGAATTCCGGAAATGTTTGTATTATTACTTATTTTTTAGATACAATTTTCAATTTTTTGTAGAAAATATAATTGTACATAAAATGTTTATATTATTTAAATTTAGATAAATATATAATTTATAATAATGTAAATATCCATTTGAATTTCCAAGGAGTTTGATGGTAGTTAAAAAACGAGAACCATAATATTATCATCCACATGTTAACAAAATTAAATAAATTATTTTTTGTCGAGATGATATAATACTACATCCCCTATTTTACTCACATTGCTGCACTAATCAATCAATTACCAATTTTCAAAGTAAAATTTTAAATTTAGGATATTAATATAGAGATTTAAGCTAGATACATATAAAAATTAGTAAAATTACAATTGTATCTTCCTATAGAATACTTTATTACAATTTTACTTCTATTTTCAAGAATAATTGATATATTATGAACTTACAATATCTAGTTTGTAACGAATTGATGAAAAGTATAATTGTATCTCATATGATTTGACATAAAATACATAGTAGATGGTATAGACATTACTTGTTTAAAATAGAGAAGATGAATTCGTATTTATTCAAATTAGAGGGAGTCTATATGTAATTCACTCAATAAATTATTATTTGCGATAAAGATCATATCTTTTAGCACCATAGCATAATAAATTCCAAATGGTAAATTATATTTTAAAATTGGGAAAATTACAAATAATCATATAGTTTGGTTCAAATTTCATTTTGCTACTATTGTTTCAAAAATTACAGTTTACATCCTCAACTTTCATGAATTGTAACAATTTGCATCATATTAACTCGATTTTATATTTTTATCACATTTATCGCCGCATTCCATCATTGCTTTGCATATTCAAATTAGATCATCTTAGGCTAGCTATTGTAAATTTTTTAAAAAATAAAAAGAATATTTTGGGTATTGAAATTCCTTAGTTGTTTGATTTCTAAAAATCGAATTTTGACACCACAAATATCTATTTTGATTTTTAAAAAAAATTGCAATAACTAGTTTAAGAGACTCTAAATTTGAATATGTAAAACAATAATGGAATATGGCGATCAATCTTTGATAAAAACATAAAATCGAGTAATGAGGGTGCAAAGCGTTACAATTCATTAAAGTTGATGATGTAAACTATAAACTGTAATTTTTCAAACAACGATAGCAAAGTTAAATATGGACCAAACTATATGATGTTTTATTGTAATTTTTCAAAAAAAAAATTATTATGGCCCATTCATTAAGTGACAAAGAACCATAATGAACGGCAAAAATCTAATTTTTCTTTAAAATGGCAGAATATTTTAACTCGAGGGCTAATATGTAATTACATAGGAAGGTTAGCAATATTTTGGGATTTTTATACAATTGGATGCCGCTGCCGCCCAACATTTGCTGGCGCAAGCAAATATGGAAGGGAAACTCTTACTTACAAACTACTCACTCTATATTCGCACGTGATATATAAATAATTATATTAACTATGTGTAATAAAACAATAATTAATGAAAATAATGTGATTACCATATATATTTAAAGATTCAAAATAATCATTAATTTTAATAACATTTCATCATTTTTAAAAATATTTCATTATTGTATTATATTCTAGAATAAAAATTTAAAATGATTTTATTATATTATTTATGAAATGATTTAAGGTTGCACTCGTATTAAATGATTTCATTTCGGATTTGAAATGACTTCGAATTTTACCTTGGTAGTATTAAAAATATCTTAAAATTGTAGATGATGGATTTGAAATCCATTGATTTCAAAATTAGCCAAATAATTTAAATAAATTTGTATTAAGAATTTGAAATCAAATATATCAAATTCTTCCATCCAAATGGGGCCTAACATCAATCTCGCAAATTTCATTTTTATTAACAGAACCCATCAAATATTTTATTTTGTTAAAAAAATCGTCATCTACAATATTTTCGAGAAACTCATAAAATAAAATCAAACATTAGTAAAATTCTCAAAACCAATTTTTATAATTTATTTTTTTGATTTCTTTAAATACTCTAATTAGACTAAATTTAATTTGTAGAATAATTTGAACACGATTTCTCACTAAGACAGTATCTTCAAATGTTTTATTCAAAATATTACTATATTATTTTTGTTTAAAGTTGAAAAAATGTTTTTAAGCAAAAGTAATGAGTGGTTGATATTAAAATCAAAAAACAGATTAATGAATTTTAACTTTATTATAAAATTGTCACCACTAAACTTACAGCTAGAAACATCACATGACCTGCATCTAGGGGTGCTTATCAGGCCGGGTCAGTTCGGACCCGGCTCGAAACCGAACCGGTTAGCCCGGTTCGGAGCCAGAACCGGACTAACCGATTTCAACCCCCTTCGGAACCAGTAAAAAATCGATCTGAAGCGCTTCCATGTCTTGAATCCAGTAGCACCACCGGTTCCAGTGCTACCGGACCGGTTAGTTTAAAAAAAATTAAAGCAATTGAAATGGCTAAAAAAGTGTTCGAAAATAAAAACAATTTTAAAAATAAAAAAAATTTAAATCATAACGAACCAGATCGGATTGATTCGGAACCGGATTTGAACCGGTTCCTTAACGGACCGGACCGGTTCCGTGCTGAACGGATCCGAAATCGGCCTGTTTCGGACCGGACCGATCCGATGCGTTAAGCACCCATACCTGCATCTCTACTTCTGGTTGTTACCTGTTTTTTTTATTATAGAGAACCAATAGCATACGTAAGTAAATCAAACACCTAAAATATGATTTTTGATTGGAAAAAAAGAAAAATATTTATTAAAAGTATTTAGACGCATTGCCTAAACGCTCTATGAAGGAGCACCCCCTGAATTTTGTTTATTTAATGTTGAACGATCATTTTATCTAAAATTACATTTTTTTTAATGTGGAGGGTTTAATATTTATGATGTTTAAAACTACTACATATATATGTTTTAATTTTTCTGTGGCTCGATTCTTGTGCCACTTCGAACAAATACAAATAGTAACAGGTTTTTCTTAACATTATATTTTTTTTTGGTGTGCAATGCGTCCCTGCAAACCCCGTTCCTCCATCTCTGCATACAAATAAAGTTATAAAATCAAACGTGCAGAATTTTTATATCAAATTTCTATAATATGATTAACATTGGGTGCATTTGTAATATATATATATATATATATATATATATATATATATATATATATATATATACATTGGTGCATTTGTAGATAATTTTTTTATATATGTTACAAAGGGCATTGCTTGACATTGATTACTGAGTCTTTTGATTTCATGTATCATCCAGTGGTGTTATTTGGTCGATGGTTCGCAGTTAGGGATTTGGATACGAGAGTCTTCTCGTTTGTTGATCTTATATCAATTTTGGACTCTAGTTTATCCGTTCGTGTTCCTTCAGATATCTTGAAAGACAGTTTCCTTTTCGATCTCACACTGGGCTGTATGGTTTGAGGGGACCTGTATTAACTTTGGTTAGTCTTGAGTTTATCCTGGTCAAGTTCTTGCACTTATGTTGTGACTCCCATTACCATCAGGCGTTATGTACTTGTGCTTTGTTTTAATATAATTTTTGTTTTTATGCTAAAAACAAAAGATCCAAGATGATACCTATGTATCTCTCTTTTATCATAATATAAAATTTATTATTAACATAATTATTTTATATTTTGTTAAATAATTTTGACAAGAAAACTTCTTCATTAAATTTGCGGAGCAAAAATTCTTTTCTACAAAAAATCAAACATTGTGATAGAAAAGCATTTTTAGATTATTTGTTAATTTCCTTGTCTAAGTTAAGTTTAATTTATTATTGAAATCTTACATTTTGAATTCTAAATTCAAATTTATAATTTTTTTTATGTTTATAAATACATGAAATATATTTATTTTTTTGAAATAATCCTCAGTATTCATTTTTTTCAAAAAAACCTGAAATTAAAATCGATAATGGATGTTTAGACATGATTATTGAAATGATCCTTTAAGTAAATTATTATTTTTACATTAGAATAATATTGATTTTCAAAGTTTACATTGCAATCTCAAATAAAAAACTATAGGGTATTGCTCCAATATATATATATATATATATATATATATATATATATTTATTTATTTATTTCCTAACAATCAAGTTTTCTTTCTCAAAACACAATATAAAATAAAAAAATTGACGTAAAAAACCATTAAATATTACCATTCAATTCTCAACAAGTAATCTTAATATGAAATGACCAATTTAACTCTTAGCAAACGAACCTAGTCTTGGATCAGTCATCAGAAAACAATACCAAATTATTTCACCCCAAAATAGCACAAAAAATCATCTAAAAAAAGTTGCACCAAAGTTCACCATCCTGGTCATTGATAAAACCAAATAAACAGTGCAATCTTAGTATGGACATCGCACAATACATATCAGGGCAGTCCATTAAGAAGGCCAAGAAGTTTCCCACAATTTTGCTATCCACTGCTAATTTTGCTAGCCTCTCATTTAAATTGACAGATTCAAGAATATTGATAGAAGGATAAACTCTTGTCATCGGATACACTGGCGAGCAGACAAGTTCTTATATCTGTCCGCAAAGGTGGTCCAAATGCCACGGCCCACACCTGGTCAGTGTGACTGGTTAATATCTGGGTAGCTGCTCTCATTTTGAGATCCCAGAGCCGTACGGTTTTGTCACTTGATCCTGTAGCAATTGCTGCTCCATCTGGAGACACATCGACACTTAGAACCCAGCTAGAGTGGCCTGACATAGATGTAATCAAACTTTTTCCCTCAGCATCGTACACATGAATGTGGCCATCGTCTGAGGCAGAGAAGAGAACTCTCGAATCAAGAGGTGCTGATGAGTACACCAGGCTACGCACTGGCATGCAATGGCCTTCCAAGTGGTGTAAGAATTTTGCACGTGCAACATCAAAAATAGAGATGGTGCCATCCATTGAGCCACAGGCGATTTGTCTACCATCAGGGCTCCACGCCACTGAGAGGGCAAACTTCTTGTTGCCACTTTTCTCGGAGGGTTTCAAGCCTTCTGGTCGAGGAACTGATAATGTGGCAATTAATTGCCATTCGGCAGTATCCCACAGCTTCACTGAAGCACTACCACCTCCAGCAGCCGCTAGTGTTGTGCCCTGAGTAAGAATAATTAGTCTCTGCTTAGTCATAAGGAGCTAGCAACACTATCATTGCAAATAAACATACTTGCAATAGCACAGGAAGATCTTCATCAGCTTATTTATCTAAAAAGCCAAAATTACTAATTTAAATTGCTCAATTTTAAAGTTAATGACCCATGCAGACGTTAATTTTTTTTTTGTCAAAACATTACCGAAAAATGGTGCATTTCTGGGTGAAATAATTGACATCACAACAATATGAGACTTTGTGCTCTGTGTTCCAAATTAGAATCTATGTTCCGAATTAGAATCTATGTTCCATAGAGGCATGACAATCTATATCCAACTCATGTTCATGATCATCAGACTATTAACTTTCATAATGGTTAATGGAGATTTCCCCATTCACGACACAAAAAAGAAGAAAGAAAGAATATTGAATGACAGCATATTATCATGTCTAGCTAAAAATTCCAACAGTAAATGCAATTAATAATTATTTAGCAAACAGCATATGTTCAGGAAACCCTGAAAACAAGTTAGAAACACAGCAGTCAAGAATACTATTAAATGCCCAAGACACGTCAAGGTCCAAATGTATGATGCGGCCAAGGGACATGGCAATAGAGCAAGGTGCAGGCCTTCACGACATCTAGCGTTAGTTTTTTTAAAGATGTATAGCAGAAGAGTCATAAATTCAGGGAAACGTAAGATACAAGTACATGAAACCTATAGATTTAGCATTTAATTATAGCATCATCCAGAAGATTTTATTAATATCAGCAATTAATAACAAAAAAACCCTTAACTTCTACTAATTTGGAGCATATTTGGGAATTTTCAACAGTATAAGCACTTCAGAAAATCCCATGAACTGTTGTTAAATTTTATATAACTAATATTTAGAATGGAAGAAATAGCTTCTGACCAGGTAGTTTTTTCCCCAGGTGGAGAAACCAAAGGGATGAAACATCAAAAAGTAAAGATAATAAAGTCCAACGCTAATACATTCACAGCCCAATACACCTTCCACTGTCTACGCTGGTGAACACTCTCATCTTTATAATAATTCAGGTATTGAATCAAGTTTAAGAAGGCTTGAAACAGTGATCTAGCTCAATCACTTATTGGCCTAGAAAACTATCCTGCAGCTTAAATAGTTCCAACTTTTGTTAACATCTTACATACTATTTTGGCCTAGTTCGATGGCAGTAGTCCGATTAGTTAATTCTGGTCTGGCAAAATCCTTCAAATTTCACTTGACAGTTGAGTTGTGTTTCCCAACATACAACCAATGATACCCATATGCAATTTTTTTATCTGTTTTCTTGGCATTCTCCAATGTTTGACTAGAAGGATCCAAGTTTTCTATCCCGTGGTTGATGGCACATGTAGCTGGTGAGAATGGCTGAGCTAAAATGACAATGGTGCGTCCTTCAAAATTATTCAGACAATTCTCAGATGCAAGGATTTTCGGACTTCATTTCAGTCATTTCCCCCTTAACTCTTTTTTGTCAATTGAGTTCAAACGCACCTACTTAAATAGAATAACAACAAGAACAATCTCTATACACGGAGTCTTTACTCGTAACCTACAAAAGCATCCAAGAGGATAATGGCCTCTACAACCAAAATTGAGAAAAAAAGATATTTTTGATACCCAAACATTTCAACTTGACATTTTTGTTCTAAACTTTTAAACATGCCACGCAATTAGTCTTGCTGACAAATTTATCTTAAACAATAAACTAATTTCATGATATCGAAATTAGTTATCGCGGTTAATTTTATCGTTAAATGATCTACTTAAAATAGAACAACAACAATCCAAACACACTCTGAGTCTTTAATCGTAGCATACAAAAAGCCTTCAAGAGGATAATGGCTTGTACAACCAAATTTCAGTACCAATTCAACACTAGCATACAATGCGTTAACTTTTTTTTCACTTGAGCTACCGAGAAATTCTTACCCATAGCATCTGATGCTCAATTCACATTGCTTTAAACAATCGTCAGCACATGCACTCATGCTTAACAAAATTCACTACTATATGAACTTCAATACTAGGATAAGATACCTGGGGATTGAACTGCAACTGCCAAACTTCAGAGGGGGGAGCCTCGAGAGTGGCTATAGTGTTGTTGGTGGCGACATCGAAGACTCGAATAAAGCTATCGACGGATGCGGACGCCGCAATTCTGCCGGAGGGATGAGACGCCACAGAAACGACTCCGAGGCAGTGTCCGGTGTTCGTCTGCAGCTTCTCAGGGCCTTCCGGATTCCACAGCCTCACCGTCTCGTCGAGTGACCCCGTCAAAAGAAGCGGCGGCGAATCTTCAGTCGCCGGAACCCACGCCGCCGTCCATAAGGAGTCGTCGTGGGCATTCTGAACGGAGTCGAGTGGCGCTAGTTTCATGACTACCACCGAGCGTAAAACTTAGGTCAGGTGCGAATAGTGAATTATGGGTGACTAAATTTTCGAGTAAGATTCGTATTTGTCGAAAGAGAAAATTGCAAAAAGTTATCAATAATAAAAAAATTATTATAAAATAATAATATTATATTCTATAGAGAACAATTTAGAGAGAGAAATTTAGAGAGCTTTTCATTCTATCTTTCATTTAACTTTAAGCCTCTATTTATAGGCTTAAGATTGTAGTTACAAGGGGGTGGAGTGTGGAAGGTAAATGGACATCCAATACACGTTTCATAACAACTATGATATTTAATAATCTTACGTTTCTCAAATGCATTAATACATGCATTTATTGTAATGAAACATTTAATGAAACGTTTCATAACACTCCCCTTGGATGTCCATGCACTGTCTCGTTAAAAACCTTACCAGGAAAAACCCATTGGGGAAAAAAACATGGTAAATGAAAAAAGAGTACAGTGTGAAATAATTCCACTTCTTGAGCTCATCATTTGACATCTTTTAGTCGTCGCATTCCAATCTTGTGAACCAACTTTTCAAATGTTGAAGTCGGTAGAGACTTTGTGAATAAATCTGCCAGATTGTCATTTGAACGAATTTGTTGAACATTGATCTCACCATTCTTTTGAAGATCATGAGTGAAAAAGAATTTTGGTGAAATGTGTTTCGTTCTATCACCTTTGATGTATACTTCCTTCAATTGGGCAATGCATGCAGCATTATCTTCGAACAAAGTTGTAGAAACATTTTTGTCCAAATGCAAACCACATGTTCCTCGAATATGATGGATTACAGATCTTAACCAAACACATTCCCGACTTGCTTCATGGATCGCCAATAATTCAGCATGATTAGAAGAAGTGGCAGTTATAGTTTGTTTCATTGAACGCCAAGAAATAGCTGTACCACCACATGTGAACACATAACCCGTTTGTGACCAAGCATTATGAGGATCAGATAAATATCCAGCATCTGCATAACCTATGAGATCAAATTTGGGTGCCTTAAGATAGTAAAGGCCCATATCCATCGTTCCTTGAAGATAGCGAAATATATGTTTAACACCATTCCAATGTCTTCGTGTAGGTGAAGAACTATATCTTGCTAACAGATTCACAGTAAATGATATATCAGGGCGTGTATGACTAGCAAGATACATTAGTGCTCCAATAGCACTAAGATATGGCACTTCTGGGCCTAGTAGTTCTTCATTATTTTCATGAGGTCGAAAAGGATCTTTGTGCACATCAAGTGATCTTACAACCATAGGTGTGCTTAGTGGATGTGATTTATCCATATAGAATCGTTTAAGCATTTTTGCTGTATAAGCAGACTGATGTAACAAGATGCCATTTTCTAAGTGCTCAATTTGCAAGCCTAGGCAAAATGTTGTTTTTCCAAGATCCTTCATTTCAAATTCTTGCTTCAAATAATCCGTAGCTTTCTTGAGCTCCCCAGGAGTCCCAATAATATTTAAATCATCAACATATATTGCAATGATTGCAAACTCAGTTCCGGACCTCTTAATAAAAACGCAGTGACAAATAGGATCATTCATATAGCCTTGTTTCATCAAGTATTCACCAAGACGATTATACCACATGCGTACAGCTTGTTTCAAGCCATATAGCGATTTATACAATTTGATCGAGTAAAGTTCTCTAGAACCGTGGTAATGTCCCTTAGGTAATTTTAAACCTTCAGGGATTTTCATATAAATGTCATTATCAAGTGAGCCATACAAATAGGCAGTAATAACATCCATAAGACGCATTCAAGTTGTTCATTTGCTGCCAGATTAAGCAAATAACGAAAAGTTGTTGCATCCACAACAGGAGAATATGTCTCCTCATAATCAATACCAGGTCTTTGGGAAAAACCTTGTGCAACAAGTCGTGCCTTATACCACACAATTTCATTTTTCTCATTTCGTTTCGCACAAAGACCCATTTATAGCCAACTGGTTGCACATCTTCAGGTGTGCGTATTACTGGTCTGAAAACTTTACGTTTTGCCATCGAATCCAACTCTGTTTGAATTGCACCTTTCCATATTTGCCAATCATTTCTAAGTCTACATTCATCCACAGATTTTGGTTCATGATCCTCATTCTCATTCATAATAGTAATTGCTGTAGTATATGCAAATTTATCATCAACGTTAGTTGTATATCGGTTCCATCTTTTCCCAGTCATGACATAATTTATTGAGATCTCATTATTATTAAAATTTTCAGGTACCTGAACTTCTTCTGGAAGTTTATTATTTGTCATGTCTGGAAACTCTTCAAGAGTTTCCAGACATGAGAATTCTTCTGGATTTTCAATTTCCTCGATTTTACTATCTTCATTATTAACTTCTTTTCGTTTTCGAGGATTTTTATCCTTAGAACCGGCTGGTCTACCACGTTTCATAGGCGCCTTTAATTTACTAATAATGGTAGAAGGTCCTTCAGGGACATTAATTCGAATCGGAGCATTAACAGCCGGTACATGTGACTTGGTCACACGCTTTAGGTCAGAAAAAGCATCTAGCAATTGATTTGCTAACTGTTGCAAATGAATTATCTTTTGAACTTCAAGTTCACATTGTCTTGTGCGAGGATCAAAATGAGATAATGATAATTCATTCCACATAATTTTATCTACCGACTGTTTATTTTCTCCCCCTAATGTTGGGACAAATGATTCATCAAAATGACAATCAGCAAAACGAGCCGTAAATAAATCTCCAGTTTTTGGCTCAAGATATTTTATTATAGAAGGTGATTCATACCCAATATATATGCCCAATCTCCTTTGATGTCCCATCTTTGTGCGTTGTGGTGGAGCAATTGGAACATAAACCGCACATCCAAAAATTCTAAGGTGGGAAATGTTTGGTTCCTGACCAAAAACCAATTGTTGGGGAGAATATTCATGATAATTCGTTGGCCTTATGCGAATTAATGCAGCTGCATGCAAAATAGCATGTCCCCACGCAGATATTGGGAGTTTAGCTCTCATGAGCAATGGTCGTGCAATCAATTTAAGACGCTTAATAAACGATTCTGCAAGACCGTTTTGTGTATGAACATAAGCGACGGGATGTTCAACAATTATTCCAACAGACATACAATAATCATTAAAAGATTGTGATGTAAATTCACCAGCATTATCAAGACGAATTTTCTTGATAGTATAATCTGGAAAATGTGCTCGTAACCGAATTAACTCCGCAAGTAATTTTGCAAATGCCAAGTTGCGAGTTGACAATAGGCATACATGTCACCATCTCGTTGATGCATCAATTAAAATCATAAAATATCGAAATGGTCCACAAGGTGGGTGAATAGGCCCACAAATATCTCCATGTATGCGTTCTAAAAATGCAGGAGATTCATTTTTAATTTTCATCGGTGACGGCCTTATGATTAACTTGCCTTGAGAACAAGCTGCACATGAGAATTCATTGGATTGAAGAATCTTCTGGCTCTTCAAAGAATGACCACGTGAATTCTCTAAAATTCTTCTCATCATTATAGAACCGGGATGACCCAACTGATCATGCCAAATGATAAAATCATTATGATCAGTAAACTTCTGGTTTACCGTTGCATATATTTCAATTGTAGTTATATATGTGTAGTATAATCCAAAGGAATAAGAATGTAATATTTCAAAACAACTTTCTTTCCAAAGTTAATACTTGTAATATACAAGTATTCATTATTATCTTCACTTTTAGTCTCAATATGATATCCATTTTTACGAATATCTTTAAAGCTCAATAAGTTTCTTTGAGACTTTGAGCAAAATAAAGCATTATCAATGCAAAATTTTGTTCCTCCAGGCAAAATTATAGTTGCTCTTCCGGAGCCTTCAATTAATTTTGCATTACCAGATATGGTACTAACATGAGCTTCTTTCATTATTAGATATGAAAAATACTTCTTATCCTTAAGTATAGAGTGTGTTGTTGCACTGTCTGCCAAACATAATTCTTTGTCAATGATCATTGGAACGACCATTTTCTTCAAAAAAAAATTCAAAATGAGATTTTTTCTTCTTCTATTTATGATAAATAAAATATTTGTATAATAAAAGAAATATTGACAATAAAAATCTATTATAAATATTTATTTGGAAACATAAAAATGAAATATTTATTTGCAAACATAAAATGAAAATTCTTAGGCATTTCCATGACTAGTATCACCTTCAGGATGATTGACAAAGAAATCATCAACATCAAAAGAAGTAAAATCATTAAAACCATTGTCAACAAAATTATGGTCAAGATTAACATCTTTGCTATTGAAATTTGTCTCTATCATTTTCTCTTTTTTCTTCAATGATTCTTGATAGAGATCAGCAAGATGGCGTACGACAAGTACGAGTCCAGTGGCCTTTCATGCCACACCGATAGCACTTATTCTCCTCCCTTTTATTTTGGTTTACATCTTTCTCATCATTATGCTCCCACTTCTGGTGGTGTGTAATGTTTTTGATATGACCACCACGATTATTGTTGTAACGATTATTGTTACTTTCCCACTTCTGGTGGTGCTTAATACTTTTGATATGGCCACCACGATTATTATTGTAACGATTTCGACCACGACCACGACCTCGGTTTTGTTCATTATTATATCGCATAACTGTCGCATTTGCTTCAGGAAATGGAGCAGCACCAGTTGGACGAGCCTCATGGTTTTTCAACAAAAGCTCATTATTTTGTTCAGCAACAAGAAGACAAGAAATCAATTCAGAATATTTTTTGAAACCCTTTTCACGATATTGCTGCTGTAATGGCTCAATTTTAAAGGAATTATTGATCCAAATGTTGTGTAAGTTATAAATTATAATAAATAAATAATAATAATAATAATAATAATAATAATTATGATATTAATAATAATAATAATAATAATAACATTTAATGTTAATTAAGAAGTGATAAAACCGAAACCATCTCTGTACCAACTTTTGTTTCACTTTCGTTTTCTTCGCCATTTTTTTTTCTCTTCTGCTTCGTCCGTCTCCTTCGCTTCATCTCCATCGCCTTTTCTTCTCCCAAACATCAAACCGATAACTCTCGTCCCTTCACCTTCAAGCCATCAACCTTAATTAAACCCAGTAACCATGGGAGAAACCCTCAATTTTCTTTGAACCTTGTCGATTTCCGTCAATTTCAAACTCCAAAAATTTTCAGATTTTAGTTTTAAGCTTCGAAAATTCGGCAAACCAGAGTTGTAGCAAGCAGCTGAGAGGAATTCATATTTTTGGGTTTGGGGCAGAAACTGGTATGAATTGAATTGTTTGCTTTAATTCTGAGATTTCGATTTTTGTTCATCTATAGTAGTTGGGGTTAGTGCAGTTAGATTAAATCTGTAGTTATTAGTTGAATTTGTCAAGAACACCAATTTTTGTAAGAAATGGAGTTAGAAAATGGTACTGCTTATTCGAGAGTTTTTCTAGAAATTTGAAGACTTTTTCGAAGGTTTTTCTGAATTTTAGGATCGAAAATCTTTATTTGATTTTGAAGAAACTGAAATGGTATTTTTGTTCGAATATGATACTGAATTTTTGAAGAATTGAGATGGTGATTTGTTCGAAAATTGTATGTTGGATTTTAAGGGATTTCGAAAATGTTCTGGAAATTAGTTTGAAAGCTTACTGAAATTATTTCTGGAATTCGAAGATTTTGTTTAAAGATAGGAATTGGGTTCGAAATGTTTCTGGAATTTTAGTTCAAAAATGGTTAATGGATTTCATAAATTTTGTTCGAAGATTTGAAGATGAAAATTGTTTGAAGATGGTGAATGTTTGTTTTCGAAAACAATTTGATGTTCTTACCTTAAGCATAAGTTAGGATTGTGTTAGGTTATTATATAATCAAGTTAAATGAATATGTTTTGATAATGTTGAAATGGGTAATAGGAAATACTTGACATATCGGAGATTGTGGGAAGGTTTGTAGCTTGAACATTGTTAAGAAGCTTTGAGGTACGTAAATGAGGTTGCAAGCTTCCGCAAATTATTTTAAGTATTTCGTATTGTTTATTTTTGAAATGATTTTCGAATAGTAAGCATGCAAGAATTATTTTGAAAGATGATTTGTGATAAGAAATGTATTTTGTTGAAAAATAGAATTTTGAATAACATTTTATTGTTTGTGAAAAACTATTTTGAAAGGCCATGTTTGTCTTGATTCGGTGAATACGATTTGAGGTTTGTGAACTGTGGATATTTTCGTTTCGTTGTGTCTCGCATTGCGACGAGGATAAAAACGTGCATACTGTCAGCTCGTTGGCGACGAGAATAAAGAAACGCATTTCGTTTTGCCCGAAGACAGAGGGGGTATAATATCTGTCGATACCCTTCCAGCGGGTATAGTCTAGAATGATATCATTGTGTCACATTTGTATTTGAGTATGCATTTGTTTCATTACAACATGGCTATATTTAAGGATTAGTTCTATAATGTTAAGACATTATATGATAGTGTTATTCGTTTCCGTTACGTTTCGTTGGTTATCTGTGCAGTTATTTCTGTTATGATTCCGTATTGTGAAATTTAGTTCCGTTGACTGCTCGGATTAAACCATATATGTGTGCAAAGTTATTTTGATATGAAAGTATATTATTTTTCGTCACATTATGAAAAATGATGTTTTTAATATTTTTATCAAATGTTTATTATGCTTACTATAAAATGCTGCAACTTACCTTTAGCTGTAATGTGACATATTACAGATGGAGTTGAAGACTTAAATGATGCAGAGGGTATTTAGTTATGCAATGAAAAGTTTAATTATGTTGAGAGGTTATGTTTTTATGTTGAGTCTTTATTTTGATTTTAGTTGTTTTTGGATATTGAGACTTCCGTTGGGTTTAGTTATTTTATGATTTTGTTATTGTGGTTGTAGTGATTTGATAGATCACAGGGCACAATTTTTAAGAGGAGACTCTGCCCAAATTTTTCTAAGATAAAAGTCACGGGTAAAAAGTTATTAAGTCAAACATCCGGTAAGAATAAAAACTGTTAGGATCGGTCCGGAGTGTTTAGAGGGGGGGGTGAATGAACACTCCTTCTAAAATTTAATCCCTTGTGATTTCTTTCGGATTAGTGAAAGAAATCTGTTTCTTAATCAACTCCTTTATAGAACAGACCACTGAATGTATAAGTGCGGAACGGTCTGTTTATATTTGTAAGAGCGGCTCGATGGCTTGAATGAAAGAACAAGTGCAGAAAGATAAGAACACAGAATATGTTTCTGGAAGTTCAAAGGTGGTGTAATCCTTCTACGTCTCGTACAAACCCGATTCAGGCTGGATTTACCTCACTACCAGTCTGAAACTCCTAGTCACTCAATCTGTTCAGACACTCTCTGTCTTGGTTGCTCACTTTTGTTTTTCAGTACAGAATACACAAGATGCGCACAGTGATCCTAAATGATCAAATATTACAAAGTAGTCGTGCTTAAGAATAATTTCAGCTCGAGAGCTTCTGAGCTTGTAAGCTTGTGCTCTTTTGCTTTCTTGTGCGTTTTTCAATTTTTCAGACTCTGTCTTGAGCTCTTCTGTTGCATCCTTTTATAGTTGCATGTACCAACGACATTATTCCTTTAATGTGCAACTCTTGACTATGCTTAATCTCTGAGTAAGCTACAGTCTTCTTCTTCAGGATACTTGCCGTTCTGGTTCATGCTTTCGGCGACTGTCAGGTAAGCTCTTCTTTGTCTTCTTACCTTTTATGGAAATTTTCAGTCTTTGGTCCTTTGTAGCATTAATTACGACATTAAATGCTACAATAAATAGCCGTTAATGATTCGGACTGAAGAGCCATTCTTTATGCATCATTGACTGCTCTGATCTGATAAAGATTGAGATCGATCTGAAGCTTCGATCTAGTCAGTCTGATATCCATCGATCTGGTCTGATATGTGATATGCCTTATCAGCTTGTTCTGTTTGAGCTATCGTCAGTCTGATTTCCCTCGATCCGGTCTGATATGCTTTGTCATCATATCAGCTTGATCTGTTTTGGGCGATCGATCTGGTCAGTCTGATTTCCCTCGATCCGGTCTGATATGCTTTGTCATCATATCAGCTTGATCTGTTTTGGCCGATCGATCCGGTCAGTCTGATTTCTCTCGATCCGGTCTGATATGTTTTGTCATCTTTAAAATCTCATCGATAAGGTTCGGAACTAACAAATTCCCCCTTTTTGATGATGACAAAACCTAGCTTCCAAGTCTTTTTAACTAGTCTGATAAGAACTCTGAAGCGTATACTTTTGGTTCGATTACTTCTTCTTGTTCAAAATAAATGAACATTATTAAGTTGGATCGATTTCCTTTTATTATTAAGCCTTTTAGTTTCGTTCAAAATAAATGAACAAAGACTTAATAAAGAAAGATTTTCTTTATTGATCAACAGTCTTGCATACAGACAGTCTGAATATATAAACAATCTATTTTCTTGAAGACTGAGACTGATGCGGCTTGAAGTCTTTTTTCTTTTCCCCCTTTTTGTCAGCAGCAATCTCTTGGAGAAAATCTACAACTTGTACTAGCTGAGCGCTGATAGCGTCAAGACGAGTATCTTGAGCGCGAAGGGAGTTGGCGACGGATGCTCTGACTCCAGTGGCCAGCTCGATCTGCTCTTTTCGTAGGCTGTTCTTATAAGTGGCTTGCTGAGAGAACAAATCGTTCAGTCCTCGCTGAAGGCTGCCAATACTGGCTGTCATCTTCTCTTTGAATGAATCAAAGTCCAAAGCTGTAAGCCTCTGACCTTGATGAACTTCTAGAACACGTTGAGAGAGTGACATGCAGTTGTCAGATAAGTGCTGAAGGGTCCTTGCCAGAAATGGAGGTGCATCAGATTGTCGGCTTGAAGAGTGATCTGATGAGGACAATGCATGATCATCTTCTTCAGCAATCGGTACAAGTGAAGATACAGCAGCTTGGTGACTTTCGGACCGGATCAAGGTGACCAGATCCGAAGAGAATGCTTGTATGAAAGCCATATCTTCATCTGATTGGACGGGGGGAGTGCTGGGTCTGGAGGGCTCCTCAATTTGTAGAGCTGCAACAACTGTGGAGACCACCAGATCCAGATCAACGAACTCTGGTGCGCCAACTGTTGCAAGTTCTGCGGTTGGACTGATTTGAACGTGGGAGTCTGACGATCCCAAAGGAATAGATGTTGTTGGAGAGTCCAACAAGACATTCAATGGTTCATCTTCTGTAGCAGACGGAGCATTAGGCAATGGCTGCTCCGCTGTCTGATCTGCTACTAGGTCTGCAGTCTGATCTGTTGCGCGATCTGCGGTCTGATCTGCTGCTCCAGAGGGAATAACCTCAATGAAAGGTTCTGCCAGAGTTTTGCTTGCAGATGGATGATCCGGGCTGGTTACTGGAGTGGATATGCTGATTTTCTATCGTTGAAAGCGGACAGCTAAATGTAGAGCATGAATATCCACCTCTAATTGAGCAATAACAGCCCCATCATCTCTGGCAGTTGGAACATTCGGATCGAAGTTCGCTTTCTTAGCAGTTAAGAGCAGAGACGCCAGTTTGAATCTTTGATTGGCCTTAAAGAGCTCTTTGCGCTGCACAGCAATCCGAACATCATCGGTCTCTGTCCCCTTCAGAACTTCTTCTTCCATTTTCCGAAGGCGTCTGAGTTTGCCGAAGAACTGCTCAATGTGGTTGATCGTTCTGTATTTGACGTACTCATCAAAAACCACAATGAGCTCCTTCACTTTTTCTTCAACGTCCTCCATAGCAATGTCAATTGCTGTCTGTGCTGCAGATTTGGGCTTAGAGGAGAGTGGTTCGGAGAGAATGGTTTTGCCCTTGCCGGTGGAGGGAGGGGACTTGATCCCTGATTGGGTATAGTCGCCCAACTCAGTGATAACAATCCCTTTGACCATGGGAATGGTAGAGGGGACTCGGATGGTTACATTGGGTGCAGTGGTTGAAATTTGGGTTGTAGGTTGGGGTGCAGGGGTGGCTTTTGTTGGAGGCAATATGGGTAAGGCTTTGAGAGGTAAGGTTTTGCTGGGCTTGGTAATCTGGGTTCTTGGCTTCTTGGGAAGAGGCTTGGCTGGTGGCGAGGGAGCAGACTGAGTTTCTCCAGAGTCAGTCTGGATGGTTAACTTTCGCTTGACTCGTGGTTTGCGAGCAGCATCCTGTTTGTAATGCCTTGATTTGCTTTATATACGTGTCATATGATTATGGCGTAATTTTGAATAATTACGGTACGATGTGGACCTGGGTTCGGGTTGAACCGAGGGTTAATACTCACATACATGAAATGAATATTAGATATATGACAAGAAAGAAACATGATGCACAAGATGTAGTGCATAGAAATGACTTGAATGAAATCAAGTGTAGTGGCATATCAAGCAACTTGGACTAGTGGGCATTTTAATTTAATTTCATATGCATGTACATGTAAATTAGCATTTGAATTGCTAGGAATGTCATGTGAATTTGTATCTAAGATGAGGCCAAGTATATCAAGTTGATTTCAGCTATCAAAGCACATAATACACCACAATTCACCCACAAATCTCTACCCAAGCTCCTCTCTAGCTCATTTCTTAGGGTTGATTCTTTGCTTGGATTTGCACTTAGTAATCAAGAGAGAAAGTTAGGATAAGTGAAATCTTAACATCTTGGTAAGATTTATGTACTTTGTATCCTTGTTTATGGTAGTAAAGGAGGAAGTGAAGTTGAAGCATGTAATTTAGTGGTGTGTGCTTTGATATGAGTTATAGTGTAAACACTTGAGTTGTATGAGGATAGAAACATGTTAATATGATATTAGAGATTGCATGAAACATGTTTCAATGTTGAGCTTCAAGTTGTAGGTTGAAAACCATGGAGATATGCTTGAAAATCGCCATGCTCTAAGCTTTCTGGGCATCGGCGATCGACCGGTGCTTGTGTGGCAATCGATCGCCGATGACAGAGCAAAGTTTAAGGCGGTTATATCATGTGGCGATCGATCGGTGCAAATGTGGCGATCGATCGCGAGCAACAGAACATTTTGGCGATCGATCGCGAGGGTGTGGCGATCGATCGCGATGGAACATAATAGTATAGCGATCGATCGGTGAGATGTGGCGATCGATCGCCAAGGGCAGAAACTTGAAAAATGTTATATTTTGTAGCTTTTGATATTGAAGCCTCGTATAACATAGTATAGTGTTCATGTGCTTGTAGCATCATCACAGGGGACAGGGCACAGAGGCAATTAACCAGTGACGACTGATTTATCTGGTTTGTGTCGCTTTACAGGTACGTGTTGACGTACGAAGTATAGATATGATGTGATGATGATGTTATGGTTTTGATATCATATGATTTATGTTCGCTTGTATCATATGATTGGTAGTATCATATGCATGTACATACATGGATTTCATATGATTGAGATGGATTGTAAGGACCCTAATCCTTAAGTGCGGATCAAAGGCATAATTAGAGCTAATATAAATGATCAGAGTAAATTAATCGTGTTGAGGCTATGAGCCTAAAAGTTACATGCCAAAATGAGGACTATCAATGGATTAATTACATTCCCCATCAAAAGAATGTTATCAAATATAGTTTTACACTACTCCTAGAGTAGACACTATACAAAATAATCCTGTCCTTCATCTACCAAAAGTGCTCTTCAAGCTCACGGTCTCAACCCGTCTTAGCCCCCTTCATATCATGCCAAAAGTACCTACAAGGACAACCCCCAAACATGAGCAATTATATCATTCATATACAACACAATATGAATATAAAGCGTAAATGCATAATCATAATAAAACACTTCCTGTTTTTCCCATGCATTTCAAACGCTTCCCTTTTGGTTGTCCCTGTACCATAACTCATGAGTATAATCAATAGATTATTTTTAATGGTCTACACATGTCATGACATACCATCTCATCAATATCAAATACCAATCACCAATCCCTAGTCTGTCCATCACAATGTATTTTAATGCCCCTCGCTTATTTACATATAGGCGGCATAGAATAACCTCGCTTCAATGGACATGCGGTACTCCCACCCCTCGCCTCACATTGAGCGGCAAATATCCTTTCCTCGCCCTATATGATAACCACGCTCAAATGTGACATGCGGCGCTCCCACCCCTCGCTTCACATTTAGCGGAACCAAACCAAATAGCGGCAAGCATTAAAATCATCAAGGGATGACCACGACTCATGGGATGTGCACCAATAATCATATGCATCTACAATCATCATGCATAATTCAACATGTATTTGCATCCACAATGCATAATCACATATATACTCGCATCCACAATGCATAAACAATGAGTATATTAGATACATGTACCGTTGGGTGCCCGTACGTCCTCTACGTACCTTTCCAAAAAGTAGGTGTGGTAGGACTTCAATTCCTTGGCTGTGTCGCCACCTGGGATGGTTCTACATATTCACACAAATCAATATTAGAACCCAATAATAGTCCGATACCAAAAATCCTACAATAAAATCCAAAAACACCATATTTTATGACTCGCGATCGATCGCGGCAAAGGGCCGATCGATCGCGAGATCGCACTGCCCGAACATGAATTTTTGTTCCTTCGGCGATCGATCGCCACATTTGGCGCGATCGATTGCCACCCTCGCCGATCGATCGCCCAAATGTGGCGATCGATCGCCAAATGCTTCTGGAGCGCACTGCCTCTTCGCGATCGATCGCCAAAAACGGGCGATCGATCGCCGAGCCCTGTATCGCGAAAAATCGCCATTAATGCTCCAAAACTTCATTCCAACCCATTCCAACTCCCCTACCAACAAACCAACAACATCAAATACATAATACCCTTCCATAAACACTTTAAGCACCTCAAAAATCCAACATTAAACCAAAACCACAACAACCCAACACAAACCCATTTAAACCATTTCCAAAATCAAATAAAACACTACAAAATCAACAATGAGGCATCCATACCTCTTGGGGACTTCAAATCTCCCAATAAACTCCACAAAACAAGATTTTTGGAAGGTTTCTCTCCACCTTTATGCTCCAACTCGAAAATAAGGGGAAGGGTTTGTGGGAAGTGATTTGGGGAAAGTGAGGGTAAAGGTAGGGTGGGGTTGGGGTATAAAAGGGGTTGGGTTTTAATTAAAAGCATTTCACAAACCCATGGTGTATAAAACACCCCAACATGATATTTAAAAGACATTTCACCAAAATGTACCAAAATATCAATTAAACTCATGATTTCCAATTAATTGCTAACCATGGCAAATAAATCATGCTAAAAGTAATTTTCCCCAACATGCACAACATGCACCCTGAAATGCACTCCCGGGTCATTCTTTCCATGTGACCATGCATTTCCACACATTAATAAATCCAGCACATAATCAATTAATTACCACCATGATTAATCATATAAACACAATTAACGTCCAAATTGCAATTAATCATTTCGGGGATATCACAATACTCCCCTACTTATAAGATTTCGTCCCCGAAATCACATGCACTTACCCCCAAAAGAAACTAAACATAATCACATACCAGAGAATAGTTCTGGGTAGTGCTGCACCATATGCCGCTCCGTCTCCCACGTAGCCTCCTCGACACCCCTGCGATCCCACCGAACCTTGATCATAGGTATCACTTTGTTCCGAAGTATGCGGTCTGCTTGATCCATAATTCTAACAGGCCGTTCCACATAAGACACATCGGACTCTAACTGAACTTCGGAAGGCTGTAATACATGCGACGGATCCGGCGCATACTTCCACAGCATCGATACATGAAATACGTCATGTATACCAGATAAAGAAGGCGTCAGAGCTAGTCGGTAAGCTAAGGTGCCAATGCGCTGCAAAATCTCGTACGGTCCAACATACCTCGGAGACAGTTTCCCGCGCATCCCAAATCGCACAACGCCTCTGAAAGGCGAGATCTTCAAAAAGACTTTATCTCCCAACTGAAATTCCAACGGTCTCCGCCGTTTATTCGCATAAGCTGCCTGTCTGTCCTGGGCTGCTTTCATTTTCTGCCTTATCATCTTTATCTTCTCTTCCATCTCCCGAATCAACTCCGGTCCTCCGACCGATTTACGGTCCAAATCATCCCAACACAAGGGTGATCTACACCGTCTGCCATAAAGAGCTTCAAAAGGAGCCATCTGAATACTCGCCTGGTAGCTATTATTATAAGAGAACTCTACCAAAGGCACCGAATCTTGCCAAGAAACATCGAACTCCAAAACGCAAGCTCTCAACATGTCCTCGAGCGTCTGAATAGTATGCTCGGTCTGGCCATCCGTCTGAGGATGATATGCAGTGCTCAATCTAACTTCAGTTCCCAAGGATGACTGAAGACCTTCCCAAAAATGAGATGTGAATCGCGGATCTCGATCCGACACTATGGAAATGGGGATTCCATGCAATCTCACCACATCTCGGATGTACAACTGCGCCATCCTCAAAAAGGTGAAAGTCATGCTATAGGGGATAAAATGAGCTACCTTAGTCAAACGATCCACAATCACCCAAATAGCATCAAAACCTGAAGTACTCCTCGGCAGGTGAGTCACGAAGTCCATGGAAATGTGTTCCCACTTCCACTTCGGTATCTCCAAGCTTTTCAACTCGCCGCCAGGTCTCTGCCTCTCTGCCTTAACCTGCTGGCAGATCAAGCACCTCTTTACAAAAGCGACGACATCAGATTTCATCCTTTTCCACCAAAACTGACCCCGTAGATCTTTATACATCTTCTTCCCGCCTGGGTGGATGCTAAGTCTGCTACTATGAGCTCGCTCCAAGATCCCTCTACGCAACTCCGGCGTACTCGGAACCACCCAACGGTTACCCAACCTCAAAGATCCGTCATCGGCCACTCTGAATTTCGTTGGCTGACCAAGATGTACTAAAGATAACCACCTCTGGACCTCATCATCTGACCTCTGAGCTCTCCTTATGTTCTCATAGATATCTGGCTCAGCTAACAAGGTCGATACATACACAGGTGATGCATCTATGTCGAAATCATAGCCCAGATGGCAATAGGAGGCCATCATGGCTGACAAATGGATGACGTCCTCAGCAGAACTCCTCACTTTCAGGCTCAAAGCATCTGCTGTCAAATTAGCTTTTCCGGGATGGTACTCAATCTCACAATCATAGTCTTTGAGTAAGTCCATCCACCTCCTCTGCCTCATGTTCAGCTCTGCCTGAGTGAATAAAACCTTAAGGCTCTTGTGATCCGTGAATATGGTAAATGAAGTACCATACAAATAATGTCGCCAAATCTTCAGGGCGAAGATGATAGCCGCCAGTTCCAAGTCATGGACTGGGTATCTCGTCTCATGCGGCTTCAACTGCCTCGATGCATAAGCTACTACATGTCTATCTTGCATCAGTACACACCCAAGACCTTGAAGTGATGCATCGGTATACAGAGAAAATCTGGAATTCTCCGTAGGGATCACTAACACTGGCGCCGTCGTCAAACGGTGTTTCAACTCCTGGAAGCTCTCCTCACAAGCTTCTGACCAAAAGAAAGGCACTCCTTTCTGGGTCAACTGTGTCAACGGCTTGGCAATCTTTGAAAAGCCCTCGACGAAGCGTCGATAATATCCGGCCAAACCAAGGAAGCTCCAAATTTCAGGCACAGAAGTGGGGGCAGCCCACTCCATCACAGCTTCGATCTTCCTGGGATCCACTGATATTCCGCTGCTCGATATGACATGGCCCAGAAATACTACACTGCTCAACCAAAACTCACACTTACTGAGCTTGGCATACAACTGGTGATCTCGGAGAATCTGGATCACTGTCCTCAAGTGTTTCACGTGCTCTTCCTCGCTCCGGGAATAGATGAGAATGTCGTCGATGAACACGATGACAAACTGATCAAGATACGGCTGAAACACTCTGTTCATCAGACTCATAAAGACCGCTGGAGCATTCGTCACACCGAATGGCATCACTAAGAACTCATAATGTCCATATCGAGTCCGGAATGCTGTCTTCTGCACATCTTCCTCCCTGACTCGAATCTGGTGATACCCGGACCTCAAATCAATCTTGCTATATAATCTGGTACCTTGCAACTGATCAAACAAATCAGCAATCCTTGGGAGAAGATATTTGTTCTTTACTGTGGCTTTATTCAGTTGCCGGTAATCGATGCACAACCGCATCGAACCGACATTCTTCTTCACAAAGAGAACCGGTGCGCCCCATGGCGATACGCTCGGGCGTATATATCCCTTGTCAAGGAGATCCTGCAACTGTTCCTTCAATTCCCTCAACTCTGCCGGTGCCATCCTGTAAGGTGCACGAGAGATAGCGGATGTCCCCGGTAACAACTCGATCCCAAACTCAACTTCCCTAGCCGGTGGGAATCCTGGAATCTCTTCTGGGAACACATCAGCAAACTTTGCTACCACTGGTACATCCTCAACTCTCAATTCTTTATTCTTCCCAGACGTGTCCACGGCATAGATGAGATAGCCCGTGTGGCCACGTTCCAACAGCTGAGTCATCTTGATCGCTGAAATCAACGGAATCTTGTCACGAGAACCGTTGCCATAGAAAGTCCACTGACTACCCAAATCAAGTCTGAACTTCACTGTCTTCTGCCGGCAATCTATCACTGCCTGATATCTGTTCAGAACATCTATGCCCAAGATGCAGTCGAAGTCCGACATACCCAACACAATCAAGTCTGTCTTCAACTCGTTGCCCTCAAAATTAATGAGGCAATGTGCCAAAACTGATCAGTAACGACATTTCTTCCAGTGGGTGTCGAGACAAGGAGAGGCGTGGGTAGAGAAGACGTGCGCATATGGTGTCTCTCCACAAAGCCAACAGATACAAAAGAGTGGGAGGCACCTGTATCTATCAAAATAAAAGCAGGGTACGTAAATAAATGACACGTACCGACGATCACCTCCTCTGGGGCTGCCTGGGCCTGCTCTCTAGTCAGCGCATACACCTGTCCCTGGGGCGGTCCCACTGTCTGACCTCCCGATGGTCGAGGCCCAAACTGCCGCCTCTAGTGTACTGTCCTGTCATCAAACCTCGGCCTGTTGCCCTGAAACTCTGACTGTCCTCCCCGGGTGGGGCAATACCGAGAGATGTGGCCCATCTTGCCACAGCTATAACAGGCAGGGCACTTGTTCGAAGAATGTGGCCCTCCACAATTGTCGCACCTTGGCTCCCCCGATTTATTCCCTTGTGAAGGCCCTCGATTGGCCGACCAATTCTTCTTATTCTCCTGTTTCTGACCAAAGAACTTCTTTCCACCAAACCGTGCATATGAAGAGGCACCACGAGGTTTAAATGGCTCTCCCCGGGGCCTCAAGCTGTCATTAGTTTGCCTCTGTTGTGGTACTTGTGGTGGCACAGCACTAGGATAAGCTCCCACTCCAAGTTCGGCAAGCTCCGCTCTTGTGAGAGCATCGTCAAAAGAAGTTGGGTTATTGGTGATAACCCGGTCAAAGAGCTCCGGTCGCAACCCCTTCATAAAATTCCTCATCTTTGCGTGCCCATTGGTGGAAATGTGGGGAACATACCTCAGCAACGAAGAGTACCGCATGGCATAGTCTGACACTGTCATGTTCCCCTGTTTCAAACTTGTAAACTCTTCCTCCTTCGTCTGTCTCGCCGCTACGGAGAAGTACCGGTTCAGAAACCGGGTCCTGAAGAGTGTCCAATCAATCACAGCACCCAGTGCTCTTAGCTCCATTACAGTGCTCCTCCACCACATTAGAGGTTTCTTTTCTAACTGGAACTCTGCCAGCCTCAGCCAAGCTGTAACAGCACAAGGAGCCGACACAAATATCTGCTCAAGTCTTTCCAGCCACTCCTCAGCTTCCTCTCCTGATTCTGTTCCCTCAAACCGGGGCGGGTGGTAAGACAGAAACTGAGTCAAGCTAATCTCACCGGGTAGCAATAACTGAGCCACTGGCTCCATGCCTACTGCTGGTGGAGGTAGAGGGTTCACTTGTCCAACGCTAGCGTTCACGCTCCCAACATCGCCAACCTCTTCGTTAAGGTTCCCCGCATTCATAGCAGCCATGCTGTAACACAAAGGTTAACAACAATTCCAAAACAAATATACATGTTATGCCGTTAGATAACAGGAATGATAATAAGCATGTTAGTATAACAGAATATACATCAATATGCACCATATGCATAAACATGCCTCAAATGTAAGCACCTAGCCAATCATGCTAAGGCTACCCTTCACTCGTTCCCGGGTTCTCTAACCTCTGCTCTGATACCACTAATGTAAGGACCCTAATCCTTAAGTGCGGATCAAAGGCATAATTAGAGCTAATATAAATGATCAGAGTAAATTAATCGTGTTGAGGCTATGAGCCTAAAAGTTACATGCCAAAATGAGGACTATCAATGGATTAATTACATTCCCCATCAAAAGAATGTTATCAAATATAGTTTTACACTACTCCTAGAGTAGACACTATACAAAATAATCCTGTCCTTCATCTACCAAAAGTGCTCTTCAAGCTCACGGTCTCAACCCGTCTTAGCCCCCTTCATATCATGCCAAAAGTACCTACAAGGACAACCCCCAAACATGAGCAATGATATCATTCATATACAACACAATATGAATATAAAGCGTAAATGCATAATCATAATAAAACACTTCCTGTTTTCCCATGCATTTCAAACGCTTCCCTTTTGGTTGTCCCTGTACCATAACTCATGAGTATAATCAATAGATTATTTTTAATGGTCTACACATGTCATGACATAATACCATCTCATCAATATCAAATACCAATCACCAATCCATAGTCTGTCCATCACAATGTATTTTAATGCCCCTCGCTTATTTACATATAGGCGGCATAGAATAACCTCGCTTCAATGGACATGCGGTACTCCCACCCCTCGCCTCACATTGAGCGGCAAATATCCTTTCCTCGCCCTATATGATAACCACGCTCAAATGTGACATGCGGCGCTCCCACCCCTCGCTTCACATTTAGCGGAACCAAACCAAATTGCGGCAAGCATTAAAATCATCAAGGGATGACCACGACTCATGGGATGTGCACCAATAATCATATGCATCTACAATCATCATGCATAATTCAACATGTATTTGCATCCACAATGCATAATCACATATATACTCGCATCCACAATGCATAAACAATGAGTATATTAGATACATGTATCGTTGGGTGCCCGTACGTTCTCTACGTACCTTTCCAAAAAGTAGGTGTGGTAGGACTTCAATTCCTTGGCTGTGTCGCCACCTGGGATGGTTCTACATATTCACACAAATCAATATTAGAACCCAATAATAGTCCGATACCAAAAATCCTACAATAAAATCCAAAAACACCATATTTTATGACTCGCGATCGATCGCGGCAAAGGGCCGATCGATCGCGAGATTGCACTGCCCGAACATGAATTTTTGTTCCTTCGGCGATCGATCGCCAAATTTGGCGCGATCGATCGCCACCCTCGCTGATCGATCGCCCAAATGTGGCGATCGATCGCCAAATGCTTCTGGAGCGCACTGCCTCTTCGCGATCGATCGCCAAAAACGGGCGATCGATCGCCGAGCCCTGTATCGCGAAAAATCGCCATTAATGCTCCAAAACTTCATTCCAACCCATTCCAACTCCCCTACCAACAAACCAACAACATCAAATACATAATACCCTTCCATAAACACTTTAAGCACCTCAAAAATCCAACATTAAACCAAAACCACAACAACCCAACACAAACCCATTTAAACCATTTCCAAAATCAAATAAAACACTACAAAATCAACAATGAGGCATCCATACCTCTTGGGGACTTCAAATCTCCCAATAAACTCCACAAAACAAGATTTTTGGAAGGTTTCTCTCCACCTTTATGCTCCAACTCGAAAATAAGGGGAAGGGTTTGTGGGAAGTGATTTGGGGAAAGTGAGGGTAAAGGTAGGGTGGGGTTGGGGTATAAAAAGGGGTTGGGTTTTAATTAAAAGCATTTCACAAACCCATGGTGTATAAAACACCCCAACATGATATTTAAAAGGCATTTCACCAAAATGTACCAAAATATCAATTAAACTCATGATTTCCAATTAATTGCTAACCATGGCAAATAAATCATGCTAAAAGTAATTTTCCCCAACATGCACAACATGCACCCTGAAATGCACTCCCGGGTCATTCTTTCCATGTGACCATGCATTTCCACACATTAATAAATCCAGCACATAATCAATTAATTACCACCATGATTAATCATATAAACACAATTAACGTCCAAATTGCAATTAATCATTTCGGGGATATCACATGGATGCCTTGATAGATATGTGTATATGCTTTGGTAAGATCATTGCCTTGATAGATATGCCTGGTGTGGTATATGCTTTGGCTGGGATCGTTGCCACGATAGATATACTACATATGCTTTGGCTTGAGAGATATACGCCTGGTTTGGGTATATGCTCTGGATATTATCACAGATGAGTATGGTAATATGATATGTGCTGCTAATATGAAGATGTGATGTGGTTCCACTGACATATTGAGCTGAATAGGCATATCATATGGGGCTCGTGATAATAGGGTGATTGTTGAAACATGTCATGACATAATGCATTTGTTGATGCATGATACAGAGCATTCACTATTGATGATTTTATTGTGCTTTATCATTATTGTGATTGTTTTGATATTGCACTGAGATAGTTGTTATCTATACTCACGTTTTGTGAATGTTTCTGTAGGATTTCATAGACGTGGGAATCGTGAGTCTTATTCCGCTGCGAGGTAAACCACTGCATAGGAGTTGTACTGGCTTAGGTTGTTAATTTTACATGTAATGTATATGTTGACAAAGTTAGTTGTTTTTTTTACTAGTGGTTTGGTACATCTGTAACAACTTAACTAGTAAGATACTCTTAATCAGTGCATGTTATTACTTAATTCAGACTCACATATGTATGTTAACATGATACATAATGGATTAAGTAGCGAGGACCCCACACTGTTCTTCTCCCTTCTCAATCTTGACTGCCACCAGATCTGTAGGGGTAGGTGGAGCACTCTTGGATTTCAGCAGTGCAAGCCCTTTGGAGTTGAGAATCTTGAAGGGACTCAGAGCAGACTGCTCCCCAGCTCAATGTCCAAAGTTTCCAGTAGCTTGCTGAGAGGAACAGCGAAGCAGACGGCCTGTTTGGAGGCGATCACTGTTTCCATCAGAACTCCAAAAAGAATCACGGACCAGTTCATCTTCTGTCCGGAAATAATAGCAGCCATGGCCCTGAACTTCTCGGTAGTGACGGCGTCAAAACTTCCAGCTTTGCCCAATAATGGCTTGCCCACAATTTCGCACAGTACCTGGAAATGAAAGAGCATTTCCTTCTTTTTGAATGAGGGCTGCAGGCGATGGCCAAAAATAGAAATCTTCCCCTGAAGAGCTGTGAGAGAGGCTTGAGGAATCTGTCCAAACTCAGTCAGTCTGGAGTTGGGTAGACCAAAGGTCTTGACCAGCGTCATCGGCGAGATTTCAACTGTTTTTCCCTTGACAGATGTGGAGATGAATGACTTCTGGGATACAGCATTGGCAAACAGTTCACGAATCTCCGACTCGTAAACCACTATGCCACACTCCAAAAAGTTTCTCAATCCAGACGATTCCAAAGCTCGGAAAATGGAGACCATCTCTGCATCTTCAGCCCTGTAAATATCATTGAACTCAACGGAGAGAGAGTTGTGAGTTATGGTAGCCATTGGAGTAAAATGAAAAACAATATACGAAGAGTTTTGAGAGAATATGAGAGAGTTGGAACGCAGACAGGCGGTAAATGGTAAAAAGTGAATGAAAATGAAATGTTCAGCCCGCTAAATAAAAGAGAGAAGACACATGTCTTTATCTCGAAGACTGATGAATAAATAATTCAAAATAAACGGTCAGGATAAAAGAAAGATAAGGCGGTGAAAATGCAATCAGTCCGGGCTGTTTTTGTTTTAAATAAAAACAAAATAAAAGATTTATTGTCCAGACAGATCATAGGATAACATCAGATTGACATAGATTGGTCTGAAAGTTCGGACCGGTCTGTGTCTTTCTGAATATTGTATTATCGATCTGTCCAACAAAAATCATTAAACGCGAAAAGACGAAAACATCTAAACTATCAAGATAAGTCAATTAAACCAAGAATTTGACGGAAATAATTAAACTTAGCCTCAGGGAGCGGTTTGGTGAAGATGTCTGCTGCTTGTTGCTCTGTTGAGATGTGTTCGATCCGAATCTCCTTTTTGCCAACATGATCTCGAATAAAATGATTTCTTATATCAATATGCTTTGTTCGAGAGTGCAGAACTGGATTATATGTTATAGCGATTGCACTTGTGTTGTCGCAAAATATCGGAGAGTCAACAGCTTGGATGCCATAGTCTTTGAGCTGGTGTTGAATCCAGAGCATTTGAGCGCAACAGCTTCCAGTGGCAAGATATTCTGCTTCAGCTTTAGATATGGCAATTGATGTTTGCTTCTTACTGAACCAAGAGATCAATCTTCACCTAGAAATTGACACGTTCCACTGGTGCTTTTACGATCAATCTTACAGCCAGCGTAGTCTGCGTCTGAATATCCGATCAGGCTGAAGTTTGAATCTTTGGAGTACCAAAGAACAACGTTCTGAGATCCTTTCAAGTATTTCAGAATACGTTTAGCAGCAATAAAATGTGATTGCTTTGGTTCTGACTGAAATCTGGCGCACATACAGAATGAGAACATAATATCAGGCCGGCTCGCTGTAAGATATAAGAGCGATCCAATTAGTCCTCTATACATAGTCACTTCGACTGCCGTCCCCCCTTCGTCTTTGTCTAACTTGATTGTAGGACTCATTGGAGTGGAGGCAGTTGAGCATGTTTCCATTCCGAATCTCTTAAGCATCTCTTTGGTATACTTGGTTTGGTTGATGAAAATTCCATTGCTGAGCTGTTTGACTTGGAGACCCAAAAAGAATGAGAGTTCTCCCATCATGCTCATCTCAAACTGTCCCTGCATCAACTTGGAAAATTTCTCGCATAATTTGGTTAGTTGACCCAAAGATTATATCATCAACATAAATCTAAACTAACAGGGTATGTTCCCCCTTAATAAATTTAAAGAGAGTTTTATCTACTGAGCCGATATGAAAATCGTGGTTCAGCAGAAATTGAGATAGAGTGTCATACCAGGCCCTTGGTGCTTGTTTCAGACCATATACTGCTTTATTCAGTAGATATACATGATTAGTGAATGAGTGGTTCTGAAATCCAGGAGGTTGCTCAATGTAAACTTCCTCCTAAAGCTTACCATTAAGAAAGGCGCTCTTGACGTCCATCTGATATACCTTGAAGTCTTTAAAGGCAGCATATGCAAGAAAGATTCTGATTGCTTCAAGTCTGGCGACTGCTGCAAAAGATTCATCGAAGTCAATTCCTTCTTCTTGTCGGAATCCTTGTGCCACCAATCTGGCCTTGTTTCTAACCACATTTCCATCTGCGTCCAGCTTGTTTCTGAAAACCCATCTGGTTCCAATAACAGGCAGATAGCTTGGTCTGGGGGTTAGATTCCAAACTTGATTTTGTTCGAATTGATTAAGTTCTTCTTGCATGGCCTTAATCCAGTTGAAATCAGTCAGAGCTTCATCGATCTTCTTAGGTTCCAGAGTTGAGATGAAGGCAGCATGAGTGAACTCATCCATCATCCGTCCTCTGGTTCTAATCGGTGCAGAGGGACTTCCAATCACTAGATTAGGTGGATGCCTCTTAGTCCATCGATAGCTTGACTCTGGATTATCTGGTCCAGCCGGATGAGTAGTAGTAATAGAGGTATGATCAGCATCTGCTTTGATATGAGAGTTTGGATCATCCGGATCGGCTCGATCTGGAGAAGCTTCATTGTCTTGATCCGATCTGGCTGGTACTTCAGGTTCTGGTGGATTGTCTCTTGACCTGTTAGCTACAATCGCATCATCACTGTTAGCTTCGAGATGGATGTTTTCCATCTGATTTTGAATTGATTCTTTGTTACCCTCAACACACAAAGATTCATCAAAAATTACATGAACTGATTCTTCTACAGTTAAGGTTTGATTATTAAAAACTCGATAAGCTTTGCTAGTTGATGAATATCCTAAGAATATTCCATTATCTGACTTAGCTTCAAATGCTGTAAGATGATTCTTACCATTGTTGTGAACGAAGCATTTACAGCCAAATACATGAAGGTGAGAAATAGACGGTCTGTTACCAGTCCATATTTCATATGGAGTGAGATTCATCTTTTTGTTAATCATAGACCGATTTTGAGTGTAGCATGCAGTATTCACAGCTTCTGCCCAGAACTTTTGTGAAATTCCAGAATCAGCAAGCATTGTTCTTGCTGCTTCTTTGAGCGTTCTGTTTCTTCGTTCTGCAACTCCATTCTGTTGAGGAGTTCGAGCGGCTGAAAACTCATGCTTGATTCCATGATCTTCTAGAAAGGATTCAAGATTCTGATTTGAAAACTCAGTGCCTTTGTCACTTCGAATCCTGTCTATGCTGGATGATTTCTCGTTCTGAGTGCGTTTCAGCAGCTTGATCAACTTCGGACCGGTCTGATCTTTACTGCTAAAAAATATAGTCCATGTAAAGCGTGAGTAATCATCAATAACAACGAGAGTATACCGCATTCCCCCTAAACTTGTTATTGGTATGGGACCAAACAAGTCCATATGCAATAGTTCTAAACAACGAGAGGAGGATTTGGCATTCTTTTTTTTGAAGGATGATCTGATCTGTTTGCCCATTTGGCAAGCTTCGCAGATCTTATCCTTAGTAAACTCGATCTTGGGCAGACCGATAACTAAATCATGTTTACACAGGCTAGAAATAGTCTTAAAATTGATATGATTCAAGCGTTTATGCTATAGCCAGTGTTTATTATCATTGTTAGCGATGAAGCAAGTAGGATTATCAGGTTGAGCATGATTCCAGTTAATCTTATATGTATTTCCATTCCTGATTCCTACAAGCATGGTTATACCGTCTGATGATTTAACAGTGCAAGTGTGTTTGTGAAATTCTACAGCATACCCATTATCACAAAGTTGACTTATACTAATCAGATTATAGCACAGATTTTCAACTAACAGCACATCATTGATAATAATGTTACCATGGACAATCTTACCCTTGCCACGGTCTTACCCTTTGAGTTATCCCCGAAAATGATCTTGGGTCCAGTACATTCTGTAACTTCAGATAGCAGCTCGATGTTTCCAGTCATGTGACGAGAACACCCGCTGTCCAAGTACCAGTCTGATGCAAGTTTCTTCCGTACCTGTCATCAAACATATTTATTGTTGGTACCCAATCTTATTTTGGGTCCAGAACGGATTAGCCCTTCGGGAACCCACACCTGTATCAGCTTTAATGGCTTGTGTGTGTGTGGTGTGCTGTGAGCTGGTCTGTTTCGATGTTGTGTGTGATAATGTGTGCGATATGGAACCCTTTGATTCTCATGGCGTAGTCTATATCTTCGTTGAACTGGTTTTGAATTATAGTAATTGTATTGTCTTCCTTGACTTCGATCTTGCACCCTTAGATTTGGTCTGAAAGACGCAAAGCTTGCTGGTGCCTTTTCTTTGGCTTGGTTGACATATCCAATTCCTTTTCTCAAACCTTGATTCATGAAAGAGACTCCCGTTTGAATCGTAGGTGCTTCAGTCTCATATACTGTGCTGGATTTAACAAATGTCATTTGTTTGATTTTGTTCTTTACCAGCAACAGTTCAGATTCATCTTTGGTGGATTCTTTGGTGTCAAAGCCTATGCCGGTGAAATCACCAACGTTTCTTTTTACCTCTTGTAATTCTTCCAAAGATGTTCTGGACTTTGTCCATGTTTTGAATATATGAGAAAGCTTAGCATTTTGTGTGCTAATTCTCTTATTTTTTTCATGGAGCTGATCATAGGAGATTTTCAGCTTATTCAGCTCGATCTGGAGATTGTTGCTGTTAGGATCGGTCCGGAGTGTTTAGAGGGGGGGGGGGGGGGGGGGGGTTGAATGAACACTCCTTCTAAAATTTAATCCCTTGTGATTTCTTTCGGATTAGTGAAAGAAATCTGTTTCTTAATCAACTCTTTTATAGAACAGACCACTGAATGTATAAGTGCGGAACGGTCTGATCTTATATTTGTAAGAGCGGCTCGATGGCTTGAATGAAAGAACAAGTGCAGAAAGACAAGAACACAGAAAATGTTTCTGGAAGTTCGAAGGGGGTGTAATCCTTCTACGTCTCCCCTTCTTCCAATTAAGGAAGGTTTATTCTAGAAGACTTTGATTTATACAATCCTGTTGTACAAACCCGATTCAGGCTGGATTTACCCCACTACCAGTCTGAAACTCCTAGTCACTCGATCTGTTCAGACACTCTCTGTCTGACAGTTACAATTTGTTTCTCACTTCTGTTTTTCAATACAGACTACACAAGATGCGCACAGTGATCCTAAATGATCAAATATTACAAAGTAATCGTGCTTAAGAATAATTTCAGCCCGAGAGCTTCTGAGCTTGTAAGCTTGTGCTGATTTGCTTTCTTGTGCGTTTTTCGATTGATCAGTCTCTCGTGTCCTTGTATGTCTGTGTATCGTCTTTTCTGTATTGTTGTTGCATCCTTTTATAGTTGTATGTACCAACGACATTATTTCCCTTAATGTGCAACTCTTAACTCTGCTTATTCTCTGAGTAAACTACAGTCTTCTTCTTCAGGATACTTGTCGTTCTGGTTCATGCTTTAGGCGACTGTCAGGTAAGCTCTTCTTTGTCTTCTTACCTTTTATGGCAATCTTCAGTCTTTGGTCCTTTGTTGCATTAATTACGACATTAAATGCTACAATAAATAGCCGTTAATGATTCGGACTGAAGAGCCAATCTTTATACATCCTTGACTGCTCTGAACTGATAAAGATTGAGATCGATCTAAAGCTTCGATCTAGTCAGTCTGATATCTATCGATCCGGTCTGATATGTGATATGTCTTATCAGCTTGTTCGGTTTTGAGTGATCGATCTGGTCAGTCTGATTACCCTCGATCCGGTCTGATATGCTTTGTCATCTTATCAGCTTGATCTGTTTTGGGCGATCAATCTGGTCAGTCTGATTTCTCTCGATCCGGTCTGATATGTTTTGTCATCTTTAAAATCTTATCGATAAGGTTCGGAACTAACAAATTCCCCCTTTTGATGATGACAAAACCTAGCTTCCAAGTCTTTTTAATCAGTCTGATAAGAACTCTGAAACGAATACTTTTGGATCGATTACTTCTTCTTGTTCAAAATAAATGAACATGATTAAGTTGGATCGATTAAGTCTTTTATTATTAAGCCTTTTAGTTTAGTTCAAAATAAATGAACAAGGACTTAACAAAGAAGGATTTTCTTTATTGATCAACAGTCATCAACAGTCTTGCATACAGACAGTCTGAATATATAAACAATCTATTTTCTTGAAGACTGAGACTGATGAGGCTTGAAGTCTTTTTTCTTTTCCCCCTTTTTGTCAGCAGAAAACTCTTGGAGAAAATCTACAACTTGTGCTAGCTGAGCGCTGATAGCGTCAAGACGTGTATCTTGAGCGCGAAGGGAGTTGGCGACGGATGCTCTGACTTCAGTGGCCAGATCGATCTGCTCTTTTCTCAGGCTATTCTTATAAGTGGCTTGCTGAGAGAACAAATCGTTCAGTCCTCGCTGAAGGCTGCCGATACTGGCTGTCATCTTCTCTTTGAATGAATCAAAGTCCAAAGCTATAAGCCTCTGACCTTGATGAACTTCTAGAACACGTTGAGAGAGTGACATGCAGTTGTCAGATAGGTGCTGAAGAGTCCTTGCCAGAAATGGAGGTGCATCAGATTGTCGGCTTGGAGAGTGATCTGATGACGACAAAGCATGATCATCTTCTTCAGCAATCGGCACAAGTGAAGATACAACAGCTTGGTGACTTTCGGACCGGATCAAGGTGACCAGATCCGAATAAAATGCTTGTAAGAAAGCCATATCTTCATCTGAGTGGACTGGAGGAGTGCTGGGTCTGGAAGGCTCCTCAAGTTGTAGAGCTGCAACAACAGTGGATACCACCAGATCCGGATCGACGAACTCTGGGGCGCCAACTGTTGCAAGTTCTGCGGTTGGACTGATTTGAACGTGGGAGTCTGACGATCCCAATGGAATAGATGTTGTTGGAGAGTCCAACAAAACATTCAGTGGTTCATCTTCTGTAGCAAACGGAGCATTAGGCAATGGCTGCTCCACTGTATGATCTGCTACTATGTCTGCAGTCTGATCTGCTTCGCGATCTGCAGTCGGTTCTACTGCTCGATCTGCAATCTGTTCTGCTGCTCCAGAGGGAATAACCTCAAAGAAAGGTTCTGCCAGAGTCTTGCTGGCAGAGGGATGATCCGGGCTGGTTGCTGGAGTGGATATGCTGAGTTTCTGTCGTTGAAATCTGACAGCTAACTGGAGAGCATGAATATCCATCTCTAATTGAGCAATAACAGCCCCATCATCTCTGGCAGTTTGAACATTCGGATCGAAGTTCGCTTTCTTAGCAGTTAAGAGCAAAGTCGCTAGTCTGAATCTTTGAGTGGCCTTGAATAGCTCTTTGCGCTGCACAGCAAGCCGAACATCATCGGTCTCTGTCCCCTTCAGAACGTTTTCTTCCATTTTCTGAAGGCGTTTGAGTTTGCCGAAGAACATATCAATGTGGTTGATCGTTCTGTATTCGACGTACTCATCAAAAACCACAATGAGCTCCTTCACTTTCTCTTCAACGTCCTCCATAGCAATATCAATTGCTGTCTGTGCTGCAGATTTGGGCTTAGAGGAAAGTGGTTCGGAGAGAATGGTTTTGCCCTTGCCGATGGAGGGTGGGGACTTGATCCCGGATTGGGTATAGTCTCCCAACTCAGTGATAACAATCCCTTTCACCACGGGAATGGCAGAGGGGACTCGGATGGTTACATTTGGTGCAGTGGTTGAAGTGGTTGAGATTTGGGTTGTAGGTCGGGGTGCAGGGGTGGCTTTTGTTGGAGGCAATATGGGTAAGGCTTTTGGTTTGGTAATCTGGGTTCTTGGCTTCTTGGGAAGAGGCTTGGCTGGTGGCGAGGGAGCAGACTGAGTTTCTTCAGAGTCAGTCTGGATGGTTAACTTTCGCTTGACTCGTGGTTTGCGAGCAGCAACCTGGGCTTCTCCCTCCTCAATCTTGACAGCCACCAGATCGGTGGGAGTAGGTGGAGCACTCTTGGACTTCAGCAGTGCTAGTCCTTTGGAGTTGAGAATCTTGAAGGGACTCAGAGCAGACTGCTTCCCTAGCTCAATGTCCAAAGTTTCTAGGAGCTTGCTGAGAGGAACAGCAAAGCAGACGGCCTGTTTGGAGGCGATCACTGTTTCCATCAGAACTCCAAAAAGAATCACGGACCAGTTCATCTTCTGTCCGGAAACAATAGCAGCCATGGCCCTGAACTTCTCGGCAGTGACGGCGTCAAAACTCCCAGCTTTGCCCAATAATGGCTTGCCCACAATTTCGCATAGCACCTGGAAATGAAATAGCATTTCCTTCTTTTTGAATGAGGGCTGCAGGCGATGGCCAAAAATAAAAATCTTCCCCTGAAGAGCTGTGAGAGAGGCTTGAGGAATCTGCCCAAACTCAGTCAGTCCAGAGTTGGGTAGACCAAAGGTCTTGGCCACCGTCATCGGCGAGATTTCAAAAGTTTTGCCCTTGACAGATGTGGAGATGAATGACTTCTGGGATATGGCATTGGCAAACAGTTCACGAATCTCCGACTCGTAAACCACTGTGCCACACTCCAAAAAGTTTCTCAATCCAGACGATTCCAAAGCTCGGAAAATGGAAACCATCTCTGAATCTTCAGCCCTGTAAATGTCATTGAACTCAACGGAGAGAGAGTTGTGTGTGATGGTAGCCATTGGAGTAAAATGGAAAAAGTATACGAAAAGTTTTGAGGGAAGATGAGAGAGTTAGAGAGCAGACATGCGGTAAATGGTAAAAAGTGAATGAAAATGAAATGTTCAGCCCGCTAAATAAGAGAGAGAAGACACGTGTCTTTATCTCGAAGACTGATAAATAAATAATTCAAAATAAACGGTCAGGATAAAAGAAAGATAAGGCGGTTAAAATGCAATCAGTCCGGGCTGTTTTTTGTTTACAAAATAAAAGATTTATTGTCCAGACAGATCATAGGATAACATCAGATTGACATAGATCGGTCTGAAAGTTCGGACCGGTCTGTGTCTTTTTCTAAACATTGTATTATCGATCTGTGCCAACAAAATTCTTTAGGCGCGAGAAGAAGAGAACATCTAAACTATTAAGATAAGTCAATTAATCCAAGAATTTGACGAAAATAATTAAACTTAGCCTCAGGGAGCGGTTTGGTGAAGATGTCTGCTGCTTGCTGCTCTGTTGAGATGTGCTCCATCCGAATCTCCTTTTTGCCAACATGATCTCGAATAAAATGATGTCTTATATCAATATGCTTTGTTCGAGAGTACAGAACTGGATTATATGTTATAGCGATTGCACTTGTGTTGTCGCAAAATATCGGAGAGTCAACAGCTTGGATGCCATAGTCTTTGAGCTGGTGTTGAATCCAGAGCATTTGAGCGCAACAGCTTCCAGCGGCAAGATATTCTGCTTCAGCTGTAGATGTGGCAATTGATGTTTGCTTCTTACTGAACCAAGAGATCAATCTTTCACCTAGAAATTGACATGTTCCACTGGTGCTTTTACGATCAATCTTACAGCCAGCGTAGTCTGCGTCTGAATATCCGATCAAGCTGAAGTTAGGATCTTTGGAGTACCAAAGACCAACGTTCTGAGATCCTTTCAAGTATTTCAGAATACGCTTAGCAGCAATAAAATGTGATTGCTTTGGTTCTGACTGAAATCTGGCGCACATACAGACTGAGAACATAATATCAGGCTGGCTCGCTGTAAGATATAAGAGCGATCCGATTAGTCCTCTATACATAGTTACTTCGACTGCCGTTCCCCCTTCGTCTTTGTCTAACTTGATTATAGGAATCATTGGAGTGGATGCAGTTGAGCATGTTTCCATTCCGAATCTCTTAAGGAGCTCTTTGGTATACTTGGTTTGGTTGATGAAAATTCCATTGCTGAGCTGTTTGACTTGGAGACCCAAAAAGAATGAGAGTTCTCCCATCATGCTCATCTCAAACTGTCCCTGCATCAACTTGGAAAATTTCTCGCATAATTTGGGGTTAGTTGACCCAAAGATTATATCATCAACATAAATCTGAACCAACAGGGTATGTTCCCCCTTAATAAATTTAAAGAGAGTTTTATCTACTGAGCCGATCTGAAAGTCATGGTTCAGCAGAAATTGAGATAGAGTGTCATACCAGGCCCTTGGTGCTTGTTTCAGACCATATACTGCTTTATTCAGTAGATATACATGATTAGGGAATGAGTGGTTCTGAAATCCAGGAGGTTGCTCAATGTAAACTTCCTCCTGAAGCTTACCATTAAGAAAGGCGCTCTTGACGTCCATCTGATATACCTTGAAGTCTTTAAAGGCAGCATATGCAAGAAAGATTCTGATTGCTTCAAGTCTGGCGACTGTGCAAAAGATTCATCGAAGTCAATTCCTTCTTCTTGTCGGAATCCTTGTGCCACCAGTCTGGCCTTGTTTCTAACCACATTTCCATCTGCGTCCAGCTTGTTTCTGAAAACCCATATGGTTCCAATAACAGGCAGATCGCTTGGTCTGGGGGTTAGACTCCAAACTTGATTTTGTTCGAATTGATTAAGCTCTTCTTGCATTGCCTTAATCCAGTTGAAATCAGTCAGAGCTTCATCGATCTTCTTAGGTTCCAGAGTTGAGATGAAGGCAGCATGAGTGAACTCATCCATCATCTGTCCTCTGGTTCTAATCGGTGCAGAGGGACTTCCAATCACTAGATTTGGTGGATGCCTCTTAGTCCATCGATAGCTTGACTCTGGATTGTCTGGTCCAGCCGGATGAGTAGTAGTAGCGGTATGATCAGCATCTGCTTTGATATGAGAGTTTGGATCATCCGGATCGGCTCGATCTGAAGAAGCTTCATTGCCTTGATCTGATCTGGCTGGTACTTTAGGTTCTGGTGGGTTGTCTCTTGACCTGTTAGCTACAATCTCATCATCACTGTTAGCTTCGAGATGGATGTTTTCCATCTGATTTTGAATTGATTCTTTGTTACCCTCAACACACAAAGATTCATCAAAAACTACATGAACTGATTCTTCTACAGTTAAGGTTCGATTATTAAAAACTCGATAAGCTTTGCTAGTCGATGAATATCCTAAGAATATTCCATTATCTGACTTAGCTTCAAATGCTGTAAGATGATTCTTACCATTGTTGTGAACGAAGCATTTACAGCCAAATACATGAAGGTGAGAAATAGACGGTCTGTTACCAGTCCATATTTCATATGGAGTGAGATTCAGCTTCTTGTTAATCATAGACCGATTTTGAGTGTAGAAAGCAGTATTCACAGCTTCTGCCCAGAACTTTTGTGAAATTCCAGAATCAGCAAGCATTGTTCTTGCTGCTTCTTTGAGCGTTCTGTTTCTTCGTTCTGCAACTCCATTCTGTTGAGGAGTTCGAGCGGCTGAGAACTCATGCTAAATTCCATGATCTTCTAGAAAGGATTCAAGATTCTGATTTGAAAACTCAGTGCCTTTGTCACTTCGAATCCTGTCTATGCTGGATGATTTTTCGTTCTGAGTGCGTTTTCAGCAGCTTGATCAACTTCGGACCGGTCTGATCTTTACTGCTAAAAAATATAGTCCATGTAAAGCGTGAGTAATCATCAATAACAACAAGAGTATACCGCATTCCCCCTAAACTTGTTATTGGTATAGGACAAAACAAGTCCATATGCAATAGTTCTAAACAACGGGAGGAGGATTTGGCATTCTTGTTTTTGAAGGATGATTGATAAGTGTATTTTATACACTTATATTTCTTCTTATTTTGCATGGTTTAGTGTTAGTTTTCGATCAGAATTACGCTTTTGGTTTTGTTCTGTGTTGTTTTGCAGGAATCCAGGTAATTACATGTTTTGTGGACTAAAAGGGTGCAAATGACGGAAAGAACGGATGCATTTAAGCCAAAAATCTACACTTTCAATCATGGCAACAGGCGTAAAGACGCCTACTCTGAGGCGTAACTACGCCTAACCCACGGCAAATCATTATTTGGAGAATGTCTTGAGGCGTAACTACGCCTGTTTTGAGGCGTAACTACGCCTAAGCTACGGCTTTGAGATTTTGTTCAGGCGTAATTACGCCTGTTTTCAGGCGTAATTACGCCAGTCACGCGGGAAGCCAGTTCTTTAGACACGTCGACAGGCGTAATTACGCCACTTCGGAGGCGTAATTACGCCAATGGAATTTTGGTAATTTTGGAGACTTTCCTTAGGAGTTTGCACAGAACTTTTAAAAGGTTTTAGAGGAGGATTTTCGAGATATTCAGACTTAGACATATTCTTGGAGAGAAGGAGGCTAGGGTTGAAGAACGGAGAAGAATAACGACGACGGCTCGGAGCAAAAATGAGAGAATTCATCACGAGACGACGGCGTTCATCGGAGATCGAAGAATAGCGTCCAATTCGTTTTGTATCTCTAAACTTTTAGAAATTTTTATGGGTTATTTAAACATGTCTATGTGTTTAAATACTTCTAGCATGAGCTAATTTTATTTTCTAGGAGACGATGTAGCTTATTTTGAAACTACGCTTATTATGAATTGATTGAAGTTTATTTGGATTTCCGTATGGTTTATTTATGTTTTCCTGTTCCTAATGCTTTTAATCTACTGGCCATGGATTGAATGATTCCATATTCGTGATCTATCACTCGGGAGAGGGGGTTGTGAATAGGAAAGAAGGAATTCGTATCGTGGTAGTTATATTGTTCGGAAGGCCTATAACTCCATAGAAGTCGTCAAAGGAATTACTGCGCTTTTACAATTGTTTGATAATTAATCTTAGATAGGGATATCAAGATTAATGTTAGATAATTAATTCTGCTTAACACCCGGGGAGGGGGGAGTAGAAACAAATAAGAATTCTCGGCTAGTAAACTAGGAAATCCATAAAATGGAAATCAAGGAATGATAAGTGTAGTGGATGAACAAGTGAAATCGTACTCCTAGATTCGTCTCCAACTGATTTCTTTTCAACTCAGTATTTGATCATCGTTAGTTAATTAATTTTTATTATTCGCATAACACTCAACTATTCGATTCTCTAAATAAAGCAAAGATTATTTTAATTCAGTACTTAGATTTAACTATTTAATCAATCTCTGTGGGTTCGACATCTTTCTATACTAAAACTTGACTACCGTGCGCTTGCGGTAAGGGATTTTACGCAACAAGTTTTTGGCGCCGTTGCCGGGGATTGATTTATTTAGTACAATCTGATACTGTACCAATTAATCTTGGTTTTAATTTAGATCTTTTATTCCTTTTATTTTGGAGTGATTTTTTGTCTTTTCTGAATTTTTGCAGTGCATGCGAAAGTACACTACTCCTGAATCGTTGCCTGTTTGATATCCTGAGATCGAGAGAACTGCAAGAAGACTGAGAAAAACGAGAAGGGAGGAATTGATAGAAATGGCTGCAAATAGAGACAACAACGAACCACCTCCACAACTTGTTGAACCTCAAAGGGCTATCAGAGATTATTTCAAACCTTTGGTCAACAACAATTACTCTGGGATAGCTCGCCAGACTATCAATGCCAACAACTTTGAACTTAAGCCGGCATTGATAAGTATGGTGCAACAGAATCAGTTTGGTGGGTCCCCTGTTGAAGACCCCAACTTGCATTTGAGGGTATTTTTGGAGATAACTGATACTGTGAAGATGAATGGTGTTCCAGAAGATACTGTGAGACTGCGATTGTTCCCTTTCTCTCTTAGGGACCATGCAAGGAGTTGGCAACAATCTCTTCCAAATAATGTATTAACACATGGGCGGAGAAATGGCATCGAAATTTCTCTCGGAGTTTTTCCCACCAGCTAAGTCAGCTCAACTGAGAACTGAAATCAGTACGTTCAGACAAATTGATTCTGAACAACTATACGAGGCATGGGAGCGATTCAAGGATTTATTGAGGAGGTGCCCACAACATAACTATGAAAGCTGGGTGCAGATTCAGTTATTTTACAATGGGTGAATGGACCAACTAGGATCATTGTGGATGCTGCAGCAGGAGGAACACTATTTTCTAAGACTGCAAGATGCTGCCTTTGAATTACTTGAGGAGATGTCGGCTAACAGCTTCCAGTGGCCCAGTGAGCGAGCCATGGCAAGGAAACCCATAGGTATGTATGAGGTTGATCATTTTAGTACTCTTACTGCACAACTGTCTGCACTAACCACGCAGGTAGCAGCTCTGACCAAGCAAGGAGCACAACCTACTATTGAATTAGCCGCTGCCGCAGCTGGAATGGAGTTGGTCAAGGGAAGCAGAGCAAGAGCACGTTCAGTTCATAAACAATCGGTATCCCAACAACAATAATAACTACCGAAGCAATCCGTATCAACAAGGGTTCCGCAACAATGATAGACTCTCATATGCCAACAACAATAGTGCTCTGAATCCACCACCTGGATATGCTCCACAAAAGAATGAAGGTAAACCTTCACTTGAAGATTTGGTGAATACTTTTGTTCAAAGTTCGAATTGAGGCTTGAGAAGAATGAGTCGAGGGCTTGATACAATTGAGGGTCACATGAACAACATGGGTGCTACAATGAAATCTCTTGAGGTGCAAATTGGGCAGCTTGCTAATGCCATGAACAACCAACAAAGAGGATCATTCC
>CAJQUN010001723.1:0-48265 GCA_907163345.1 Haberlea rhodopensis | reverse complement strand
CAAAGCTTATTAATTGATTTACAGAAATCCGATCACCAAATGAACTTGGTTTTGACAGATTAAGGGAAAACGGAAAATATAAAATTAACTTCGTTATTATGAAGCAGAACCTTCGAAATCAAACACAATCGACAAGCTTATTAATTGATTTACAGAAATCCATCACCAAATGAACTTGGTTTGCCAGATTAAGGGAAATCGGAATATAAAATTAACTTCGTTATTACGAAGCAGAACCTTCGAAATCAACCCAATTGACAAAGCTTATTAATTGATTTACAAATCCATCACCAAATGAACTTGGTTTGCCAGATTAAGGGAAATCGGAATATAAAATTAACTTCGTTATTATGAAGCAGAACCTTCGAAATCAAACCCAATCGACAAAGCTTATTAATTGATTTACAGAAATCCATCACCAAATGAACTTGGTTTGCCAATTAAGGGAAATCGGAATATAAAATTAACTTCGTTATTACGAATCAGAACCTTCGAAATTAAACCCAATTGACAAAGCTTATTAATTGATTTACAGAAATCCATCACCAAATGAACTTGGTTTGCCAGATTAAGGGAAATCGGAATATAAAATTAACTTCGTTATTATGAAGCAGAACCTTCGAAATCAAACACAATCGACAAAGCTTATTAATTGATTTACAGAAATCCATCACCCAAATGAACTTGGTTTACCAGATTAAGGGAAATCGGAATATAAAAAAACTTCGTTAAGCAGAACCTTCGAAATCAAACCCAATTGACAAAGCTTATTAATTGATTTACAGCAATCCATCAACCAAATGAACTTGGTTTGCCAGATTAAGGGAAATAGTTTGTAGCTCAGCTAAAAGTGGAACCTTATCGAGATTTCAGTACACATCTCTGTACACTCAAGTTTCAATAGTGTACGATTGATTGAACAGAGTAAAAAATCTGATACATAGGAACTCAGTATTCCTGAAATTCAAGAAAAAATTTCAGCTTTCTTGATTCAGAAGCTAAGTTGGCTGTAGTTAGAGTAATCGATTTCTTTTAATCTTATACAGCATAGTATACACTCTGGTAAATCTTCTACCTTGTTTCCCTGCACAAAGTTACACCAGAAATATGTCAAAAGATGGGGGGTTTTAAGTCTTTCTTTTCCCCGTTATGTATCATTGATTAGAACAGATTCTTATAAACATCTACCTGAATTGTGAGACCAAAATCGAAGATACAATTCTTGATTCTGTCTTGAAATGTTCCGAAACCTTTTCGAGCAATGTAACCGAATCTGTGGATATCTAAATCAATCTCAAAGTAGTTTTCTCCCTGCAGAGATTTTATTATAGAGTCATAACAAAGATGAATTCCTACCAATATATTCAATGTTTAGAATTCTAAATACTATCTAGAAACTTTACCGAGTAAAATTCGTGCTGAGGGACGTGGAGAGAAGCGGCTTCTTCATGTAAGCATGCCATAAGTTTCCTCTCAGCTCCATTTAACTGAAGATCCTCAATATTCACCACGAGCCAGCCAAGATTTTTAATCTTTCCCTTATGGGAGCAAATGTATCCAGGGGAAAACTTTTTATCTTCTCTGTTCGTTTATCAATTATCCTCTGATTTAAAAATAAAGTGGAAAAAAACTGATTGCAGGATTGTATGAAAAATTGATGAGTAAAAGAGAAGGAACGAAAATTAACATGGAATATAGAGATGGCACCCACTTACCCTGAAATTTTTTGAAATGGAAGCGAAGGCATTGGAATAATTTTCTGAAAGCTTGAAGTAAAAACAAGCATTCATCCCGTCCATCATTCCTCGTTTTGGAAAATCGTAGCAGTGTAAAGCGGAATCTGATACAACAAAAAGGGAAATATTAGCTGTCATAAAATATGTTCTTGGTGTTCAATTCTTGTGCAGATAGATTAGCATCGTACGATTATTTCCATTGGTTCAACCTTTTCTCTCATTTTCATGCGTACCTGAAGGTTTACAACAAGAATAGGAGGGACTTTCTCCAGATGAATCAATGGAGGAAGCTCTACAAATTGTGCACCGTGATTAATTTTGCGAGGAGATAAGAATACATCAGCTCCAAAAGGAACATATGCAGCAAAACTCGAAGCAATCTCTTTCTTTTTATCCCTGTCAACACACAAAAGGAGGAACCCATTTCATTAAGCTAGTATACAATTCAGAAAATGTGTATGCTGCGTTTATGCTGTTATTGGACAACAGTAATTGCCATCTATCCTGCGTGGCTGTGCATGGGGTACAGCATCAAGACCTTTGGGATACTGCACACTCTAAAAGATTTCAGTTATAGTTTAACCATTAATTATAGCTTTTTACTTGATTCTATAGACGTCATTGAGAAAATCACATACGAAAAGGAAAGAACACGTGGTATGCTCTTACTTATTATAGTTTCTTTCCCCGGACTTTAAAGGTATTCGGATCAATCTGCGACCAAGACCCTGGAATTTTCTTCTCTAAAGATGAACACATGATTTGTGAACCAGCTATCGGTCTTCGCATAATGGGCTTTTTGTGGATGCTGAGAGAGAAAACAGACATAATTAACAAATTGAAGAAAAGCTATTCCTAATATTGACATATGGCCAATTTCAAGAAAACGAAAAAAACATGGTGACATGTTCATTGTTGTTTTCTTCCTTACTTTCTAGACAGGATAATCTAGTCATCAAGATTCATGTTGAATTGTTGTCTCATCTAAAAGTTCAAACTTGTATATAGATTGAACAATTTATTATTTATTTCTCTAACACTATTCCTCACTAGTGAGCGGTTGGGAGTCAAATCAAGTGGATAGCTTATATGGATGAAGTTGTTGTTTATGAATCTTGAACACAGGACCTCGACGTTAGCCAAAAGGTCTGATACCATTGTTGAATTGTCGTGTCATCTAAGATCCCGAGCTTGTAGAGAGATCGTACAATTATTATTTATCACTAACAATTAATGACATTGTGTATGAAACAAAAAAGCCGAAAAACTTACATAATATATATTCTCTTGTCCCTCTTTCCATTTGAAAGATGGAATAAGGGATAGTTTTTTCCTTGTAGTTGGACCTCCCGGATTAGGCGATTTTCTCTTTCCGTCCTCATCACAAGCAAAACAAGGAAGCAACGTGTTTGACAGAAATTTGCTACTATGCAAATGCACGTTCTGATCTGTGTCAACAGTTTCGTCGACACACGGGACAGACGACTTCTCCAAACCCGATGGATCCTTCGTCTCATTTTGAGAAGCATCATAATTCAGCTGAGAATCTGAGCCACAATTTAGCATCACATGGTTTGAAAATCTTGGAGTGGACGCCAGCTGATAGAGATCCAGCTTGAGATACATCTGCACAAGATTGATCAAGTTTTATGGTAGTTATAACTTGTAAGGGAATAAGGGATTATAAAAATATGGAAATTTTGAATCTGAAGAAATGGAAAAATGGAAAATCAGAAGACTTACCATCTTCAACACTGTAAAATTCGTCTTCACAATCGGAATCAATCACTGATTCAGGATCAAACCATGAATCTGCATTTACTTTTAAGACCATCAAATAAAACTTCAGTGGACTGACTAACCATTTCTTACACATTATTGCAGGTGTACATAGAAAAAAGCGATCAACCCCAATAATTCAATCATATTCCCAAACGTAGTTTAAGATAATTTTGAACCGACAGTATGTTCACTCATGGAAACAAAATGGACACCATTTGGGAATATTGTGGCAGCGAAGGAGAAAACTATCAGTTTATCATACATAACAACAGCTCAAATAATTTTTCTACTGAACCAAAATGGTTTGACCGCTAAAAATCCCAACATTTCTATGCAAATTCTTGGAAAACAGATAAATGCCATAAGTACATCTTTTCAGCTCCAATCAAGCAACCATTAACCAAAAACTTACTAAATCCAGCCTTAAAAAACTCCAAAAAATTTAAAATTAAAGATTAAATAAAAAATAAAACCAACCTCAAAACCCAAAAACGAAAAAGGGTAACGGGAATCGAAGTAGAACCTTGGAATGCAGGATTACAGTAAGAACGATCCGTTTTATTAGACTGTTCGACCCGATTATTCTGCTTGCTAGAAGGACAGTGGGTCGTTTTCTTTCTTCTTGCTCTCGGCATCCTCCGCTTCCTCTGCAAATCCAATTTGCCTTTCACTCCTACACATCCTTTGGTTTTCGATCCGCATATTCCATCCCTCCTACTCCACGAACAGATTATGGTAAAAGAATCTCAAAAATCTTGACCAAGCTATAAAAATGGAGTCTTTTTGCATTTATATTCACATACACGCAGTTAGGTGAAGTGGGTATGGATTATCAGTTCAAATATCAATATAAAAATTCGGTGCCAACGGAAAGGTGCAGTGGCTTAACTTCACTGAATTCAAGAACCCCTACGATTAATTGAATTCCATATTATTCTTGGAATTGTTTTTAAAAAGAGCATAGCGGTTAAAGGACTTCGGATTGGTTTGTTTGACTTCTGCAGCTTGCGTATGAAAATTTCTGGTCGGAGATGTTAGCCACGTGTAATGGAGAATGGATCTCCTTGCAGCCAAGCTGAGCCACGAGCCAGAGCGCAAACGCGTGGTGAGTCCTTGGCGGCGTCAGCATGCAGAATACGGCGTCGTTTTTTAGAATGGCCTCCACGACGTCGTTTGTGTCAAAGATAATGCGCGTCCTATGTGGATTTGCTGGAGCACGTGTGAATATTATTCAATACGTACCCAGCCAATAATTTTATTTAATATTAATCATCTCCCTTAACTATTAAGTTAAAATAACACAACAACAATTTGACCGTTTTTTGCCTTTTTATATTCAAGTGGATTAGTAAAAGGGTTCATAATGATAATTTTTGGAGCTATGACAATTTATTCCCTGTGATATCAATAATATAAATTGACCCCATATGATTTGTAAACAATCATTTTACCCCTATAGTATCTCTAATAGGCACGTTACGCTCATACGATTTGTAAATGTGCAGTTTATCCAATTGTAATTTTCAAAATTTGTGTGTGCCTATTTAGTATTTAGTATTCTTTGCAAAGGTAGAGCAACCTTTTCTTTGGTAGTATGCCTAAGGGCAAGCCATATAAACTTTATTAGTCTCAGTTATTTCTTTGTCTCTCACGTTCTTCATTCCCGTTTGAGTAAGATAACATGATAGGATTAAAGCGAATTCAAGATCGTGAGTCTCCAGAATTGAGCAACAAAGGAGAAAAGATTCAGAATCAGAACAAGAAAATAAATTTTATTAATGAGCTTCAACATACATTTTCAGATTGCATTGTCCTTTTACATACTCACTAATTCCCTTAAGTAACTTTATAACTGCTATGCTTATTCTGTTATAACAAAACTACCTTACAACTTCCTTTTTACTTATTTATTGTAAACAAATTCAGGGTGTTCACGGGCCAGATCGGATTCGGACCGGATCCGACCGGTCCCGGACTTGTTTTATGTGGAACCGGACCAATCCGGTTTCGAACCGGATTGGTCCGGTTCCGGTTCCATGGCAAATGCCTTGGAACCAATCCGGTTCGGAACCCCGGATCTAAATTATCGGATTGGTCCGGGGTAAATCGGTTCCAACCGGAACCGGTTTGGCGATCGATCGCCATGTTCGGCGATCGATCGCCAATTGTCTCTGTTTGTTTTAACTACTGGGTCTTGGCGATCGATCGCCAAGCCGATTTTTTTTAATTTTTTTTTTCAACTCAAATTGTAAAGGAAAAATATCATTTATTGAATATGAAAAACAGCATAAAAGATACATCATTTGAAATTTATAATAAAAATACGTTACTCATCATAATTTATAAGTATAGTCTTGGCCAATTCTTCTTCTTCTTCGGAACTTTCATTGCCGAACTCGTCGATTCCTCCTTCTCTCTTATTTCTTCTCTCAGCATCGAACCAATCTCTTAGCAGCGTAAGCATGCACAATGATTCTGCTTTTAGAGAAACTCTAAAGTCTCCAATGAGTCGAGCACAAGTTGAAAATGCCAACTCTGATGCGACACTGGATGTTTGGACTGCAAATACATCTCTAGCCATTTTGGCTAAGACTGGATATTGTCTTGCGTTTGCTTTCCACCACTCTAGTACGTCAAAATTTTCATCTGTAATGAACATTTGACCCAGGAAGAACTGCAACTCATTTGAAGCGGTAGATGACAATCCGCTTCCTCTCTGCTTCTTTCTTCCAAGGCTCCGCAATCGATTAATCCCTCCGCTTCGTGACTGAGTAGCATCTTCTTCTTCTCCTCCTACTACACGCGCCGATGAGCTCTGTACCTGTTCACTATGGTACAATCCAAACATACTTTGGAGAGAATGCATGATTGACGTCTTTTGATCGTCAACATCATTATCCAAAAACGTACTGTAATATTCAAAGAAAGTATCGAAAGATCCTACACCCTGACTTGGGTCTAACAATGTAGATATACAGTGCACGTGTGGAATTTGTTCCCAATATTTTTTAAACTTCTCCTCCATACGATAAACGAACGATGTCAACTCAATATCATCTCTAAATTCAATAAATTTGCAAAACATGTTAAATACAAGTGGAAGAAAATAATGAGAAGTAGGATTACAAACACCGGAGAAACGATCTGTTGCATCTTTAAAAGGTTGATAACAAAGCAGTTAAATTGTTAACAAAAAACCAATCCTTATCAGACAATAAATAACTTTCATCACTTTCAGGCATTTGATAAGAGTTATAAAAAGAAGTTAAAGCATCTTGATAAGGTAACATCGATTCTAACATTTTGTGCAAAGAATTCCATCGACTTACAATGGGCGGTGGAAAAATAGTAAACCGAAGGTTCTGACTTGCACACGTATGTTTCCAATCATGCTTAATGCGTGACTGTCGTATCCATTGACAACAATTTTTAAGTTAGTCTATGCTACTACATTCAGCATCTTCATAACCATCTTTTACTGCTAAATTAATTATATGGCATGCACATCTAACATGGAAAAAAACACCATTAAGCATTGGTCGTAAATATATTTTAAGTTCACGCATTGCCGCGTTATTATTTGAAGCGTTGTCAAGTGTAATCGAACAAATTTTATCTGCAATTCCATAAAATCTACAAACATTAACAATATATTTAGCAATTTGGGAACCAGTATGTGCAGATTTTAATTCATCCAGTGACAAAATTCTTTTCTGCAAACATCAGTTATCATCAATCCAATGACCAGTAATAACAAGAAAAGAAAGTAGTGCGGTATTTGTCCAAATATCAGTAGTTAAACTTAATCTGCAGTTAATAGAAGAAAGATGATCAACTAAAGTCTTACGGTAATCAAGAAACACATCGACAATATTTCTTTTCAAAGTATGCCTATAAATATGTCTAAAACATGGTTGGATACCAGAAGAAAATTCAACAAAGCCATCTTTTTAGAAAACAAAAAGGGAAGTTCGCATCTTACAATAAAACGAACGAATAATCTTTTGTTCATTTCCGGTGTTAAGATAAAATTAGTGCCAGACTGAGGATTAATTTGAAGTTGGGTTGGTTCTCTACCTAATGGTTGTAAAGTAACATCATCAAAATTATGTTTTTTAACTAGATGTTTCTTAAAAGTTCCGGTACCGCCAGCGGAACCACCTGTTTTATAATTATATATGGTTTTACATATTTTACAAATAACAACAGATTCGTTCGTACCTGGTTTTGTCTCGACGTCAAAATGATCACATACCTTGCTTCGTTTGGGACGGTTACTCGTGCGACTCGAAGCGGCAGTAGTCGCGGATGACCCGCCGGGGGCCGGATTTTGGGGGCCGCCGGTTCTGCAACGTGTTCCGCTTCTTCAACATCATAAGCATTATCAAACTCGGCAAAAATATCATAATTTTCTTGGAATAAAGGTGGATTTGAGGAACCACCACGACCAGTAGAAGAAGATGCCATCGTATTAGTGGAAATATGGGAAAACGAGATAATTGAATACAAGATTAGGATTGTAAGAGTAAGAGAGTTGGAGGTGAAAAATTGGAGAGGAAAAATGAGGTATATATAGAAGCAAATTTTTTTTTTTTTAAATTTTTTTTTTTGATTCAGCCGTTGGGCAACGGCAATCCATTGGCCAACGGCCACAATGCCGTTGGCCAACATTACCTATATTTTTTTTTTATTTTTAACCGGTTCCGATTCCGGAACCGGACCAGTGGAACCGGAACCGTCGGATTGGCGGTTCCGGATCTCTGGAACCGATCCGATCCGGGTAAAACCCGGATCGGATTCCGATTTATAACCGGATCAACCGGTTCCGGTTCGGAACCGAAACCGACCGGACCGGTTGATCCTGCCCAATAAGCACCGCCTAACCGATGCCTTGTAGTCCTCACACTTAACTTTTTCTACTCTCTGTTTCCACTTCCTTTGTTTCCGCTTCAGCTTGCCTTGTGTTCCTTTCCAACTCCTCAGCTATTTCTTCTGTATGCTTCATCATTATATCATTAACCCACTTTTCGAAAAACACATTGTCCTCAATGTGAGACTCGAATAGCAGATTAATGATGCAAAACCTTTTTGCATTGCTTTACCACCACTATACCTTTGAATTAATTCGTTGGTTGCAACAAAATCTGTATAGCAAAAGTATAACTCGACGTACTCATCAGGATAATTTGTTATGTTTTTATCTCTCAATGTGTATCTCAAGAATTTAGTAACAAAATAACAATGACTTCAAAATTTTATGCCGATGCGAGATTTGTAATCTCCGTCCTTAAAACAATATTGTCTTGCCTTGGTGCTAACGGTTTGCTATGGCAATTTGTCTCCCAAGATACAACTATTATGATTTGTGATAGGAGCACTCCAAATCACAAGTTCTCAACCACAAAGGTTCAAAGCACTCAAAACGAAGAAACTTGTTGAACAAAAAATATGCTCTCGATTTAATCTTTTGGTTTTATATAGATTTCGAAATCTAATTAATGAAACTAGTGGGGAATGTCCTATATATAGTAAACCAAAGATAGGAGTCCAAAAGTCACCATTTGGATGCATCTCAAAACGCATCCCAACATGAATGAACACATCATTCTTGACAACAGACACAATGCTCGATCGATTGAACCTGGTGCGCGCTCGATCGAACACCTGTTTTCAACAACCGGAATTTTGTTGCTTTGCTCGATTTATCGAGGTCTTGTGCTCGATCAATCGAGCGCCTAATTTTATTTTTTTTCCCTTTCCCTTTAATTTACTTTAAAAATTCCAACAGATAACAGAAACCAATGAACGCTGAAATTTGTTCGCGTGTCTTCAAACACCGTGGATATACTAGCATGTGCAGAATGGATAAGAAGTTTGCCATTGACAGTATCTAATTTTTCTAAACTTGGCCATTGCCATGGCTCAGGCTCAATGAGAGGAAAACCAGCAGCAAGATTACTCATTCTTAGGTTCAATTCTTGTGGTGTTGCCTTTTATGAGACTAAAAGTATCATAAGCATAATTGATGTTGAGATCCCCATGATCATCAGGGACCAACTCTCCAGCAGTCTTTGTTTTAGTGTTAGTCTTCCCATTGCTGCTCACAGTCTGCTGTTTGGGAAAATTTTTCATCATCATGAATCTGAGAATGACAGTTCACTTCATGAGTTGAACCAAAACTACAGGGGATTCTACTATTATTAATATCCGATATTCTACAAGAAGTTCCAGCCATACATTGTTTTAAAAAAATGTAGAATTGTTCACAAAAATAAACTAAGCAATCATTAAAATTTCCAAGCCCTCTCTTATAGTCGGAAACTCTGTTGCTGCCCTTAGGAGCAACATCCACCATCCAAATGGAATCTTTTTTTACCTTTTAAAAAAAAGATTCCAAATGAATGGTGATGATGCCCCTAAGGGCACTACCCTTGGCATCATCAACCCTTATAGTCATGCAATCTATATATGAGCATAGCCATGTTTAGGCAAGGGAGTTCAAATCCCTTCCAATTTTTTTTTTTTACTACCCAAAAATTTTTTTTATACAAAATTTGCATTTACACCAAAAATAAACTGCACCTCAATAATTATAATTTGCCCCCTTTAAAATTTACATTTTGACCCCCTGAATTATTTTCACCCTAAACTTTTTTATTAATATTTTGCCCCTTATTTTATTTTATTTATGCCTCCGCTTCTTTCTTAAAATGGGCCACTTCGAGAAGGGAAAATTAAGTCGCAGATGACTTCCCAAAACCCTTCTCTGGGGGGGTCTGGTCAATACACGTTTTTTTACCAAAATATCAATTTATGGCTCGTCGACTATGTTGATTTTTGTACTCAAAAAAAAAATTATGTTGATTTTCTTTATCTTATTTATTTTATCGGAGGTCTTTGTTCAACTTGCATGCAACTACCCCTCTAAATTTTGATTTTTTTATTTTTAAGTATATTATTATATATATATATATATATTTATTTTTCGTTCACCCTTCTTTAGTGGGATTTCTACCTCCACTCATAATTTACGAGCCTCCCATATATTTTATTTGTTCTTTCATATAATATACCGTCAAACGTGAATGTTACACAATGAACTTACACCAATATAGCATATATATTTAACTAATTATAAATACTAAATATAGTTAAATTGTAAATAATTAATAATAAAAGTTAATCATCAGTCTTTGGACTTGTGTCTTTTACGTGCCCTCTCTTAAATATTGATGGGCCTAATGAGGAAGCACTGAATTTACCAACCAACCTGGGCCTACTAAATAGTGAGCCAGGCCCAGTTCAGCTCATCTCAAAATTGAAAAGTTTTCAAAAGTCAAATCAAAAGCTCATTTACACTGACCCGCGCCTTCCGAGTTCCAACTAAATTCTCGCGCTTAATCAACGTTAGCAACGACGTCGTAGCTTCAATACGATGTCGTATGCGACATCCGTACCAAAACTTCGACAGGACTAACGGTGATCTAAGAATTTAGACAGGGCTATTAGCGTCAGAGGATTCCAGCTCCACTTCCCGGTAAAAATCGCTGATTTCAGACCATGACAGAGGCGGAGGTAATCGCTCGACGATGAATTACGGGAATGAATTCATTTTGTTGAGGTTGTTATCACTTTGATTTTTGTGTTTGGTGCAGAAAATGGACGCGTTGAAGAGAGCATATGCGGAAATGATTCTGAACACCGCAAAAGAGGCGGCGTCGCGCGTGATGTCGTCGGAGGTAAAATCTCGGAGATTAGAACAGGACTTGATTTCCACAAAAGAAGAAGCTGCTCGAATGCTACTTCGTTTAAAACAGATGATCGATAGAAATGTAAGTCCGAAAAAGATAGAACTTTACTTGTGATTGCGTTAGTTGTTGGCTTATCCGTACTCGAACTAGATTTGTTTGTAGAGCATGAGAAATAGTTTATTGTTTTCATCGATTAACTAACTTTTCCTTCTTTTTTTTTTTCTGGAATTAGTCTGATTGAAAAGTTTTTTCCCCCTTCCAACGTCATTATTGAATACTGATATGAATTATATGACGAGGATTGATATTGGATTGTTGTAGCTGGATAAATCTGAAATTTCATATTTTGCTTTGATATTTTACTTGAAGATAATGAGTAAATATTTGGTATTGAATAATGGTCAAATCACTGCTAACAGACGAAAGAAGCAGAGGCTACGTTTATTAATCAACAAGGAAAAGTTGATGAGCTTGAATGTCAGCTGGATGAAGCAGAAGGGATCATATTAGACCTTAGAGCTGAGCTGAACGAGACTCTGGAGCAACTGGACGAGGCAAAGCACAGGGCTGTGCTTTCTTTGAGACAAAGTGAAAATGGGCAAGTTCATTATCGGACTGCCAATGATAAGATAAGTGGTTATGAGCAGTTGACAGAATCGTTACTGTCTGGGCCGGAACTTCTCACTGTTGATGGCAAGCACTTTGGTTTGGCTAAGCAAAGCCCAGATGTGAATTTTGAATGCCATGTTTACTCTGTCGACAGCCACCGCAATTTGAACCCCATAAAACAGTCTGATAGGAATGGATGTGCTCAGAGAATTTGTGCGACTGAGACATGTATAGTCAATGAGGATTTTCCTCTTGGAGACAAGTTAGATCCTTCCGAGGATTCAAACAATGTTGAGAATATGAATGTTGTTGGGAGTGCTTCTGTAGCTGTGGCAAAAGTTCCGCATGGGAAAAGTGAAGATGTCTCTGTTGTCCGTAGAAGTATAAGAAAAAGAAAACTCAAACATTGGGATGAAATTATGGGTGCTTGCTCTTATCAGTTCAAGAAATCTCGTCTGGCCATTTCATCTTTGTCGTGTTGCAAGACTAAGAAAGTCAGACACAGTGTTGAATCCGGCGGTACGTTGAAAACAGATGATAAAACTAAAATTGGGAAGAGTCTTGATCCTGTAGCAGAAAACCCGAATGGGGAACTTGGGCATACTGAGAATCCATTAGGTAAGGACTTTGAATTGATAGATGTTCTGGTAAAACAGGATGAGCATAACGCCATGTTTGGGTTGGACAGTGCATCAAAGTTTGATTGTGATGTTGATCGTGCCATTGCGACAGAAGCATCTAATATTGACTGTGATGACGGTGAAAGGGTTTTCAAATATACATTCAGCAGGAAAAAAAAGGACTCCATGATTTACCCCGAGAAGACATCTTCTCCTGAAGATAGCTCTTTGAGAAAGAGCTCTGGATTGAAGCAAAACGGTATTTTAGGCTTTCAAAGCTCAAAGCTGTTGAATAAATCATCCATGGACTGCAGAGGACTGGCGCAGGTTGCTCATAAGGTTGGATGACCTTTACTCTATAATTGAATCCTATTACATGTTAGGTGGAACTTTTCATTGTGATTAATGATATATACTGAGGGGGTTATATTTTGAAAATATATCTCGAGTCATTGTGATAACAAAAGTGATGGATAGCGTTAGAAATTGTTTTGGTGCATTTCTTACACAATTATTTATTCAAAATATGTTTGATCTCAGCCAATAGCACTCTTGGTGCTGCCCTGGTGCACTCAAGTGTTTTCTAGTGCATGCAAAATCCATTTGCTTAATGATCAAGATCTCATGTAAACTTGCTTCTCTATCTCATACAGCTTATTTGTTTGTCTGGAAGAGGTGGCAGCAGTTAACTTTCTCTGTGGAGATTTGTAATAGTTGAGCCACTTGAAGAACAAGAGCGATGTTTTATATGTTCCCCACGGAACTGTAAGAAAGTGCTAGATATTCCTATTTATCATTTCTCATGGTAGTTTTTGTATCTCTCTGAACGAGTTTTTTTTTTTTCCTAATGCTATTAGCAATTTGCCTTATATTTTCATGTCTTTGTTCTTGTGGTGGCAATATGTATCGTAGCATAAAGCGTAATCTTAAAACGTATTTGAGACTACTGGTGGTCGACAAAAGGGCAATGAAACCTCCCGAGGTTGTATCTATTTCTACTTTTCTTTCTTCCACCCTATTTTTCCTTTTCTAGGTTTTTTGCAGCTTCCTAGTAAGAAAAAGCTATGGTATTTTGGAAAGTGCCCAAAATTTTAAAAGTGCACTTTCCAAACAGAGATTGGATCTCAAATCCTCTGATACTGAAGTCTGACATTTTTCAAAGAAGGATCGGAAAATTTACTCAAATATGGCAACTTGGAGCATTTTAGAGGACGGGATTTATAAGAAGTTAAAACATAAATTCAAATATTTTTTATTTAGGAAAAATACCTTCGATTTTTACAAGAACATTGTGGCAAGATAGAACTAATAGTCCACGTGTGGTCATATTTTACCCCATCTATACAAGAATTATAAAAATCTTCCCGTGAAATATGCAGCCGCATACCTAAGTATTTGGAAAGTTAGTGAGTTCAGTATATTTGGAGAATTATAAACTATTTTTTTTAGCAAAAAACATTTTTGTAAAATTTTAAAATATACTTGTCAAAGAAACAAAGATGTTTTTTCTTTACTCCAAGAATGCTTATGGAGATGTGGGCACAGTACGTAATATTAAACACTAGCATAGGCGTGCATTCAGGTGTCGACCAATCGATATCGCCCCAAACATTTCTCTGTTAAGTCAGCTTTCAATTTCACATGCGCTTTAGTAGCACCCAACCCCACTCTAAGGTTCCTTTTTTGGCCTTCTCTCTATAAATTTGCCATCATCATCGCCTCCTTTCCCAATTTCCTTGGTCTACCATTTGGCATATGTAAAATAAGAAATTTGTTGACATAAAACTTCAAGAGTTAGTGGTTGGTCGTTCACACGTTGTGGCATTGCTAATAGACATTACTCCTGTGGTTTGTAAATAAACAATTTCACCCATATGGTTTAAAAATAAACAGTTTATCCCATGTGCTTTGAAAATATGCAGTTTACCCCCTTCATGTAAAAGGGGCAGTCTGCACATATTTCATGTAAGGGGACAACGTGCTATGTTTTGCAAACCATGTGGGGATAAACTGTCTATTAAAAATACAGAGGGGTAAATTACCTATTCTGAAAACCAAGGGAGGGATGAACTGTCTATTTCAAATCACAAGGGTGTAAACTACCAATTTGAAAAACCACATGGAGTTCATTACCAAATATCCTAACTTCAAACAACCAATAAAAAAGAGAGATTTTAGCTCATTAATTTTTAATCAACCTAAATATTTTAATTTATGAGAGGTATACATACAATATAGAAATTATTCGACTTGAAAACTCTAAGTTGGAGTTATTGATGATTAGGGCATATTTAACTCACTTGCAAATTGTCACATTGGACAATTACAAATCCAATATGGCAATTAAAAGTGGGATTGCATGGTTAAGAGATTGGATTTCAAATTGAAAGCTCACTTGTTGAAATTGCATTTGCAATGCCATTGCAAATGCAATTTCTTTTATTTTTTATTTTTTTTATTATATATAAATATATATATATTATATATATTAAGTATAAAAATATTATATAAATAATATTAATATTATATAATGATTAATATTGTTACTATATAACTATTATATATAAAATAATTTATAATCAACTTATATAAGTAATATAAATATTAAAATTATATAATATTATCATTATAATTAATATAAATATTATATTTTTCGTTAAAATATCGATTTTGAAGAATAATATATAAATAATGCACAACTCACAAGGATTTATAAAATTTCATAGGAAATTTTTAAAAGTAAGAAATATTGGGAAAAAAATAATTTATAGTACACATGAATAATATGAAAATAATTTTTAATTTTAAAAATATTTTGGATTAATTTTAAAAATAAAAAATAAAGTTGCAAAAACTATATTATAAATAAATCTAAAATATTTAAAGATTTATTGTAAATATGAATAAAATATTTAAAATAAAGATTAAAAAATAATATAAAATTGAGGGATCCAATTGAAGTGAATTGCAGGGATTAAAGATTAATTAAAATTGTTGAATGAAATAATTGCAAAAGTTATTAATGTAACAGTGGACCCACTTTTGAAATTGATTTGTAATTGCAGGGATAAAGATTACCTTATACTACTCATTCTGCTTCACTGCATGGCGAGAATGTTTTCTTGTCCCTTGACGAGGACATGTTATCTTATCATTACAAAGCCTGCATGCCCGTTTTCATTTTGCCCCCACTATCTAAGCGCCAAGAAAATAGTCAAAAATCAGAAAAAGAACATCTATAAAAGGCCAAAAATTTGCCTCTCCAAGCATGGTAGTTAAATTTGTTGAAAACCCATTTTTGAGCTTCCAACTAAGAAGATTTGTGTGAATTTTTAGCAATGGCAGGGGAGGCTAAAATAGACGACCAAATAAAATCAGTCTGGTTCGCAGCTGGAACAGCCGTGCTAATGGCCTGCATTGAACGTGCCACAGTTGTGTCCCTTTTCGCGCATTGGCAAATGTGGGCGTTCCTCGTTTTAAACCTATTGCTCTTAGCCATTCTCTTCACTTCCAAATCACATTCAAATTCAAACCACATTACTGATACACAAGATGGCATTGCTGATCCGGAATTCGATACAAAGACGAGAATGCAACTGTGGCGACCTCAGGTGTCAGCTAATGTTCTTTCTCATGTTCATTGTGTGGAAAACGAGATGAAGCAAAAAGTTGAAGAAGATGGAAAATTGCAGGAAGAAGCTGAGTACGAGTTCACGAAGGAGGAATTGAACCAGAGAGTGGAGGATTTCATTGCCATGTTTAGGCAGCATTTGGTTTCTGATTCTAAGGGTGCTAAGATTTCATGTGTCCATCCAAAACGACTTTAGGTCGAGTGAATTCTGCTCATGGTCGATATATCTCAGAGTAACGAGTGCATTAACATGCGAACGATCGATATTTTTTATATATTACCATTATTTTTATTTATCTAGTTTGAATTCTTGTACCATATGGCTGGAGCTGGAAGAACCTATGTACCAATGACCATATGATTCGGTTGTTACACGTAACGAAGATTATTAATAGTTGAGTGACATAAAGGCCAAGATTGGGCCTGAACCAATGGGCCAACATAGTTGAAAATGTCAACAATGATATCCATTGGCCAATGAATACGTTGGAATTGGCTTCATTTTTAGATTTTAGACTTCGAGCTATGATGCATGGAATGCACGAACACTTCTAAAAATCATTAGGTGTAGTGTTGGACATTTCTCGAATACCGACACTTCTCGGACACGTGTCGGACACTCCACATTTTGTGTCCTTTATTTTATTAATAAAATAAAATCGGACACCCGTGTCGTACACTTCCTCAAAATCGGGCACCCGTGTCGGACATGGCTGATGGGCGTGTCCGACACAGAAAGGACACTTTTGGGTGATAATTGTACAATTTAAAAAGTTTTTGGCTAAAATAAAATTTAAAATTATTATTTAAACTCTATTTAATTGAAGTAATATACATTTGTTGTTAGTATGAGTAATACTATGATGATTTCAGTGACATACATTTATATATATTATTTTTGAGTTTGGAAAGAATATTTTTGGTGTAATATTTTATTTTGACGTGTTTGTTAACTTTATATTAACTAAAATAATATGTATTTTGGTGTTAGTATGAGTGATAATGATTCCAGTTATATACATTTATTTATATGCTCTTGAATTTGGTAAGAATATTTTTTGTTTACATGATTTTAGTATAATATGTCCGTATCGTATCATGTCAGTGTCGTCGTGTCAGTGTCTATGCATCATAGACTTCGAGAACTCTTCTCTTGAAGCCCTCACAATTTATAAATGTAGGCAATATTATTAGACATGTTCTAATTAAATAATGATACCCCTCAATTTTATGCTTAATTACGAATTTGTTTTCTCTTTTCTTGGTTAGTGATGTACTGATGGGTGGCCCCAACCAAGTGACATTCTATATAATAGATTTTTGGGTAAATTTAAAATATGGTCTTATTAAATATGGTTCTTTGTAATACTAGTATTAAATTTTTAGGATTAATCAAATATAGTCTCATGAACTATTTCTTTAATGCATTCAATATATTCTTCATTCTTGACATGCTAACTCAACAAAGCATAGTCACATATATATCCAACAATTTTCAGGACTCAAATTGAGATGCAAAGTGAGATCGATATCATCATGTGATACTAGACAGTAGATAGTAAAGAAAAAAAATATATGGTCGCATGAAATTTGTTTTACTCAAAAAATGTATCAAACTTTTATTTTATCCAAACTAGTTACAAACCTTTGTTTTTAATCAAAAATTGGTCACAAAGCTCACTATTCAATTATTAGACCATTTTTGTTAAAATTAATTTATATGGAACTAGGTTTGTTAAACACATATATGTTGGACTAATATTTATTAATATAATTTCTGTGGTACTATATTTGATTAATTTTATTACTAGTATTGTAAAATTTCATAAAATATGGGACCATTGTTGAAATTCACCCTAAATTATATTAACAATTATTTTGCATTGCATTCATAACTAATTTGCAAATTGCAATTTAGTTTTTAGATAAAAAATACAATCAATTTAAGAACAATTTTTTTTTACATCTCTGGTATAAAAACGAGTCATTCAAATAAAATGGGGGCATGATTTATAATTTGAAAATGGTAATTAATTGTGTGGGTCGAGGGTGATAGGAAGTCGAGTCCCTTTCCATGGCCATCGAAACTGAATACATTCCAATATCAACTAAATGTAGTTTTCAACTAGTTGCCTGTTTTGTGCTGCACAGATATATATCATTTACATTTGCGTTATTATTATTATTAAAATAACTGTATAGAAGAATAAATTGGCACCAACTTGTGATCGAAAAAATTCAACTTACAAGTAAATAGTGCTGTCACATTGTGACTAGCTGAAAAAAGAGTCGGATATCACTGAGATAGTTTATGCATGTAAGCTGTAAATATGCGCTTTACACCATGTAATTTGTAAAATATAGCATTATGCCAGCCCTTACAATTCTCAAAAAAATTTGGCTTCTCACGACGAAAATACCCTATTTATGAGGAGGTATTTTATACATATTTATAAATTACAGGGGTGTACTGCATATTTTCATACAATATGATGTAAATTGCACCTGACCGAAATCACATGGGTTAAATGACATCTGGCCGAAACCACATAGAGGTAAATTGTCATAGTGTAAAACTCTGTTAATTTTTAATTTTTTCCCCTAATTTTAGGTACATATTACCTCTTTATGTTATTCTTTAAGTGCATATTATCTCATTATGTTATTCTTTTAAGTGTATTTTACCACTTACGTTATTCTTAAGTGCATTTTACTCCCTTAAGGGTACAACTAAATTTTAACATGTAATTTCAAAGCTCAGACTCATAAAAAGGCATGTATCGCACAACTTATATATAAGTGGATGTTTTACACATATTCAAAAACCACAGAGTGTCTATTTTTAAACCACATGAATAAATTGATTATTTGAAAAACTATAGGTGGGTTCGTTGCCAAAAACTCGTAGATAAAAATGTTATAATGCATTTCATACCACCACTAGACCTTGATATAGACATATGGTTTCTCAAAACCCCACCTAAATCGATTCATTACATTACTTTACCGGATGTCAAGGGGAAAAGAAGAAAAAAATGACGAAAGAATCTCACACACAAAAAAGTCTACCAAAAATCTAAGAAAATATTTATATTTCATAAATATTTGTTATACATACGAGCAACATATATTGGAGAACATTAATATATACTGCACATAAAGTTGTTATATTTTTAAATACACATATCTCACTTATCATATCTGATACCAAACGATATTAGCTAAGACTATTCTAACTTAGTGCCGAAGCACAGATCTTGATCTTGAAGTTTTTGTAATACGAGTGTATGTGATATATACTTTTATGTATATGCTATATATCTGGTTATTATGTATAGATATTAGATATTTTAAAATTTAGCATATAATTATATATTTGTGTATCGAATCTATTAAATATGATGTCACCCCCTAAGTATGGTATTTACTAACACCAAATAAACAATACATGTTTAGGAATCACTTCCAGCAGATATTAGTCTGCACGACTAAAAGTTATATAAATTTCCTGATTGTATTCGTTATTGATCATAGAACATGAAGAGCAATCACGCAGCACTAGGGGTGCTTACTGGGCCGGGTCAAACCGGACCCGGCCCAGATTCAGTCCGTTAAGTCCGGTCCGAAATCGAAACCAGACTTAACGGTTCCGGTTCGCCCCGGAACCGGTAAGAAACCGGTCCGGGGCGGTCCCAAAGAACCAAACCGGTAGCACCGCCGGTTCCGGCTCTTCAACGTTAACATTTGTTAACGTTGGCAACGGCTCTTAGCCGTTGCCAACGTTAACTTTTTATTTTATTTTTTTTAATAAAAAAAAACTATAAATAGGGGATGTTGTGTTGTGTATTGTTTCATAATAATTCTTGTAACGAAAAATACTTCACTCTCATATTTTTCTCTCAATTGTGTTATCTACAATTTACTTATAGTCTTATATAATAATGGCATCTTCATCTAGCAGTGGTGCTGGTCGTAGCCGGGGTCGTAGTCGGGGTCTCGTTCCGGGTCGTCTATCACTGAGTTCATCTTCTGCAATGAATTTGCCTGTGCCAATTCCTGAGTTAAATGAAAGTTATGATTTTTTTGCTGACCTCAATGTTGGTGGTTCTTCTATGAATGTCGAACCCCAACAACCCAAACAACCTGCCGAACCTGTTGCTGCCCAAGCCCAAGAAAGACAACATGTGGAGTCATCCGGAGCCACTACAGCAGCGAGTAGACAACCTACTCGTGCCAAAAGAAGTAAGATATGTGATCACTTTGAACTCGCTCAAAAAGAAGGTACTAATGAATCTGTTGCAATATGTAAATTATGTAAGATCCAGTATTCATATAAAGCTGGTGGTTCCAGTGGAGGCACCGGAACATTTAAAAAACACTTAGTAAAAAAACATAATTTTGATGAGACAACATTACAACCATTAAGTCGAGAAGCAACACAAGCACAAATTAATGTTCTTACTGGCACGAATTTTATTTTAACTGCTGAAATTAATCGTAGGTCACTTGTTAGATATGTGATCAGATGTGAACTACCTTTTATACAAGCTGAATGTGCTGGTTTTATTGAATTTGCTTCGTCTATACAACCCATGTTTAAACATATTTTCAGGCACACACTAAAAAGAAATTGTATGGACGTATTTGTTGAGTATAGAAATACATTGTTTCAACATCTTTCTAGTTTGCCTTGTAGGGTTAGTTTAACAACTGATATTTGGACAAATGTAAATTCTGATTCATATCTTGTTGTTACTTGTCATTGGATTGATGATAATTGGTGTATGCAAAAAGGATTTTGTCTTTAGATGAGTTAGACTGTGCACATACTGGTTATGTAATTGCTAAATATGTATTCAACACTTGTAGACATTATGGAATTCAGGATAAGGTATTTTCAATCACATTAGTCAATGCTGCGAATAACAATATTGCGATGCGTGATTTAAAGACCTATCTTAAACCAATGCTTGATGGTATTTTTTTTCATGTTAAATGTGCATGTCATGTGATTAATTTGGCTGTTAAAGTTGGTTATGAGGACAATCACTCAGCATGTATTGACAAAATGAAATACTGTGCTAAATAGTTACGCACGAGCCGTGTTAAGCGTGATTGGAAACAATTATGTTTATCTAATGGTTTAAAGCATCTTCTTTTTCCATCACCAATAGAAACTAGGTGGAATTCGTTGTACAATATGTTGAATGCTATGTTACCTTACAAAGATATTTTAACTCCATTTTATAATTCATATCAAATGCATGATAGCGATGAAAGTATTTGTTTGACTAATGAGGATTGGGAATTTGTTGAAAATTGTGTATCATTGTTAGGTACTTTCAAAGAAGCGACGCAACGTTTCTCTGGTGTTACTTATCCAACTTCCGTTTATTTTCTTCCTTTTAACATGTTTGATAAATTTATAGAATTTAGAGATGACTATGACTTGCATGCTTTTGTTAGTGCAATGGAAACTAAATTTATAAAGTATTGGGAACAAATCCCACCCGTGCACTGCATCGCAACATTGCTAGATCCTAGTCAATGTTTATCTTCATTTGAGATATTTTTTGAATATTATGCTAAATTTTTGGGGAAGGTTGTTGACGATCAAAAGACGTCTACAATGCAATCTCTCCAAAATATGTTTCAATTGTATTATAATCAACAGGCAAGTGAATCATCGCAACAAAGGCCTGTTGAAGAACAACCCCAAGCTCAATCTAAAGGTGGGGGCATCAATTTGCTTAGAATGCTGGGCAGGAAAAAACTTAAGGGAAAATGACCTTCTACTAGCGTCGACTGAGTTGTAAATTTATCTGAATTATCAATTTCTAACCGAAGACAACTTCGACGTCTTACAATGGTGGAAGTCCAATGCAGCACAATTCCCTATCTTAGCCAAAATGGCTAGAGACGTGTATGCTGTACAAGCTTCAAGCGTCGCTTCTGAATCGGCATTCTCAACATGCGGCCGTATTATTGGAGACTACAGAAGTAGTCTATCAGCTGATTCGTTATGCATGCTCACGTTACTTAAAGATTGGTTTGAAGCAGAATGCAAAAATAGAAGAGATGAGACGGTTGACGAATTCGTAAATCATTATGACGAGCAAGAAGAAGAGAACGCCAAAACAATACTTATCAATTATGAAGACTGCTAAGTACTAAATTGTAATATTTTTTTATTTAGATTTTCAATTGTCATGTCTTTACAATTATTTGTATGCATCTATATTATGAAATGAAGAAGAAATATATTGAATTTGTGATGAACATCATTGACGAAAAATTTACAACATTAAAAAAAAAAAAAAACGAAAAACCGATAAGGATCCGAACCAAACCGGAGCCGGTTGGAACCGGAACCGGTTCGATCCGGATCCTTAACCGACCGGACCGGTTCCGCCCATAACGGGTCCGGAACCGGCCGGTTTGGATCCGGACCGGACCGGTTCCAACTGGTAAGCACCCCTACGCAGCACGCTATATATGAGTGTTTGTTTAATGTTGCCCTGAAAATACGGTACAATAGATGGATACAACAATCATATTCGAGAGCAATGGAGAGGAAGAGAGCCTGTGCATGAATCCCTTAATCCTGCACCTATTGCTGGTTGGCACCACCTCTTCCATAAATAGGAGGAGACCAGGAGGGTTGGAACCTCAATAACCAACTGTGCTTGGATTGAGATTCGTGAGAACGAAAAAGACGCTAATAGTCATTTAAGTCTCTTGGTACCCTACTATAGCTCCTAAGTATCTTTTATATAAACTTCTTGCTCATTTTTATTTTTTTGAAGTACATATTCTCTCTAATTAATATTGTAACAAAGTAAAATCTAAAACTTAAAATCATTATATAAACAGGTGAATCAAAATAACTATCATCCCAACCTCTCCATTTTTGTTTTCTTTTGATATCTTTCTTTTCAAAAAACTTGTCATTTTGGTGAACTTATCAGGTAGTGCATATGTGATTAGATAAACACAAATGCTTCTAGGAAATTAAACAACAATTTACCTAATATATGCAGTAACCGAAAACTATTTAAAAGTGTGGTGTTCGGTGTCTAACCAACGTTAGAAATTATATATTTTGACTAAACAAACATTAACTCATTAATAAAAGTTAGCTAAAAAAAGTCAATAAATGCAACATTGAAATAATTATTACATACACGACTGCTAATAATGTATAGTTGCATAAGGATTCAGTACCATTTCAAATTTCATTTGTTGCCACACGCCTCCACTTCTTGTCTCCTCATAATCTTTACCTCTTTTAATTTAAAAAAAAAAAGAAGCTGGGAAATTGTAATTTTACCTCAATCGAAGAATGACACTTGTGTTGTTATATGATTTAAAAGATTTGAATTGCATTATTGCTATCATAACTTTTTGATAAAGTGACGATCGCTTGAGTGTTGTTTTATGGTTTAAAAGATTTGAATACATTATTGTTATCATAATTTTTGATAAAACGTTGATCGCTTGATCCTAACAAAGATGGAATAAATAAGACGAAATAAAATATTCTTTCATGAAAACCCTAGATTCGTCTTTGCACTCAAACTTGTCATTCACCGTTGATGAGGCTCACTACTGTATCCATTGACCTTGCAATCTACTTGCACGCCAATACTCACTGCTATCAACACAACAAATAATTGAGTTTGGATAAAGAATAAGTTTTTATACGCGTGAAAGAATTTATAATTTATCATATATATATATATATATATATATATATATATTTGTTTCTATCTTTTCATTTAAAAAGTGTAGCCGGCATTGACTGCTCATTCCTATTTTATGGTTTAGGGTACATTTACTTGTTTGTGCTTATTATTTATGTTAGAATATACCAAAAGCTATAGATGTTGGTAGAGATGTAATGTTATCTCTTTATACAGTGGTAGCGTAAACCCATACTAAGTGATATTTGGACATGAAAGGTTGTATCACGTGGGTGTCAATGAGTCAAGCTTGTTATGCATGCCATAGACGGTGAGAAGTATCTCGTCTACGAGAGCACTAAAAATATGCCCAGTAATTCTCAACAATTTAATTCTCTTTTCTACGTGGTAATAGCGCTATTGGCAGACTGAAATGAGGGAAGGTCGATCTTTATTTAAATATAACTATTATATATTTAACAAATTTAGATATAAACAAAATCAAAATCTGAACATAACAAAGAAATTCAAAGCTCTTATTTCAAATTTTAAGTCCATTGGGTGTATGATTGTATTTGGGTGATTGAAACAATCCCATTCAATTTTTACCATGAAAACCGCCCCGACAATGCCCACTAAACAAACTTTATCACTCTATCGAATCCACAGTAGCTGATCAAAGTTTTCGTAGATGGGAATGATGGGACAGTGACTTTCAATTCCCGTTCTTACCGGGGAAATAGTTCTACGCATGAAATTCATAACAGCATATTTCCCTTTTTTTTAATCGATTTGATAGGGTTGTTATTTTTCTACTTTCAATTAGTTCTTGCATGTGATTATTTCAGACTTGTTACTACACGTAGGATCGACCACTTGACGTTTTGCCAAAATTTATATATGATGTTTTTTGTTTAACTCAAAACATTTAAATCATACAAAAAACTTAAGCGTTACAGTCGTTTTCTCCCAGCAGTGTAATCGTAAATCCCCAACAATGATTGCACAAAGCTCCGGTGAGAACCAAACACACAATTTTAGGACATGTTTACTTTTGTTGTGATAAAACCCTATTTATTCGACGTGCTCAACAGATTCATGTGCTCAAACGGTATACTAAAATTTGTTGGAAATATGACATAATAGATATGTAGCTGAGCACAGGAGATTTCACAGAGCAGAATCGACGAGTCTTACGGATTTATCAACTCACGATAAGTAAAGCATATCTAGTAGAACTGATGAGACAAAAAAATGTTATAATGGATAGTACAAGTCGATTTGACCTTTTGAGAGTCTCGAGGAGTTGAACGATATGCATTATTAAAACTATAAAAGGGAAAGCAAACAGAATTTCAAAGTTTGACTAAGCATTCGAACTTCCATAAACAAATCTCGTGTCTATTATTTTTGCATTTCTTATTATGTGCATTCTATATTGTCAGATCTACGACTCATCAGCTCACACACTTGCACATATTCACTGAATCATTTTGAGTTGTTAATACACCTATTTTTAAGTTACTCAACTGATCAGTTAAGATCAAGAAAACACTTTTGGTTAATAACATAACCTAACAAATTTTTTAAATTGCTCAATGAAGCTAAATAATTTATTTCACGCAATCTAAAGTATTTAGTCAATCCTAGTACATAGCATTGATTATAATACTAGTTTAGAATCGAACATCTACAGTTTTACCAAAAAAAACATAACTTGTAGTATCTCAACAAGTCAAATATTTTAAATTTTACAATCTCTCAATCACCACACTCTGATAATTGCTACCTCTATAAAAACAATTATTTTTACAACATTGGATTTAGAAACTCGATGAAATCAAAGGGAAGCAATTCTTCAATTCCTAGTCATTTTAGCTATTGTTTTGCTTGAAACAACCCTTCATATTTCCCCAACTTATCCAATATAGAGGGAACGAGTTGTGGGGAGTAAGAATAGTTCCCTAATCTCGAATAACACTATCTTCACCACTCCAACTCTTCAACTTTCTTATGGTTAATTAGTCTCAGGAGCGGGATAAACCTAACATCCTTCACTTATCACATCACATACATAGTACCAAACAGTTGTTTGAATGTCTCAATAATCACTCGAAAATCGTTACGGCAGAAAAAATAAGTAGTTCTTTAAATGGCCTCGTTTTGGATTAAGGTTTTCATTAATTCAAATCATCGGAACCTTTTTTTCTTTTTTTGGTGAACAAATTTTAGGTACTTTTTGATATGATGTAAATAACATTTGAAAGTGGGAATGGAAGTATGTGGTGGGGGACAAATTAATACGTGAAGGGATGTGCTAGTTTCAATGCCGAAATCAATTTAATCAACTCAAACATAATGACATCAAATTCTTGTTCAGACAAATTAAATTAGTCATGACCTAACTTAATAGCAAAAACTTCTAAACAATGTTCCAAATTTTCCTAGATTTTGTCAAACAGTATATTAATTTAAGGCCCTTTTTTTAAGAGTTTCGGCACAAAATTTAATTATTTTTACACTAGTTTTGAAATTTGGACCAAAAAATCCAATTAATCACTTGTGGATATGTTTGCTATCGAGAGAGAATAATTTTCTCCACTAAAACAACAATCGACAAGTGGTTAAACAATTTGATTTGTACAGTGAGCACAAGCTATAATTTTTGTTAAAACGTTAAGTCACTAGATCCTACATATGCCGAGAAATTTAATATGAAATTCAATGATATGGATGAGGTCTTCGAAATTAAATAATACTATTCTTGGGAGACTAGCAATTTACAACTATGTGGTATTGCTAATAAGCATTTTACATCACTGTGGTTTGTAAATAGCCATTTTACCTGATGTGGTATCGTGAATAGATGTTTTACTCAATATGATTTGTAAATAGACATACTACCCCTATGTAATTTGCAAAACACAACAAACTCCTCCCTCTCATAAGGAGGAGGTATTTGCACGTTGATGTCATATGACATATTGATTTCTCGGGTAAAATCCATTTATGAAGACACAAACCCTAAAATTGCCGAGCAGAAGCTATACCGAAGAGATGCTTGTCGAACCCAGGATACTGATCAGCATATTCTCGAGCATCCTTTGCCCTCCTCGGGATTTTGGTCAAAGAGTAGCGGAAGACCCGGTCATAACTAAAACTGATTAACCGGCGGAGATGGAACGTGCTTTAATGGAGCGGATTTCTCGGACACGCTTGGCTCCCATCAAGCCACGATCAAAGGACATCATATGGCTGGTTTTCCGCGAGTTAATTACTAAGGGCAGTCCTATAAATACCCTCAAATAACTTCATAAAAGGGTTGGAATTTTTCTGGGCAAAAGACTCCAAGGAGAGCAAGCTTGAGTCTGTTCGGTCTTTTTTATAATTTCTACAACGTTAGTTGTGTAAGTCATTGAATAACTTTCTTGTGTCCAGATCCTCTTGTAAATCAGTAATATTTATAGTGGAACTTTATACTGGACTGGGTCCCGTGGTTTTTCTCTCAATTTGAGGGTTTTCCACGTAAAAAATCTTGGTGTATTCCTTTTATTTTTCGTACACATTTATTTCTACCAAACACGTAAAATAACGGATCACATCATTGGCGCCGTCTGTGGGAAAATTTGATCTAAGGCGTTGAAGTAGGACGAATTTTCTAAACAAAAAATAAATCAAAGGGCGAGATGGCCAGAGGTAAAGGCAGGGGGCAAGCTTCCAGGGGAAACGGATCCAATTCTCACCCATACATGTTCACTGAACCCGGAGAAGGGCCAGAAGATGTAGGATCATCTCAACATGTTCCTCAGTCATTTCCTGTTGGGGGAATTCCCATGGAGCATTTGACGGAAATGATAACCAAAACTGTGGGAGAGATTATGAAGCAATTTATGGCCCCCCCCCCAGGAACAAGAAAATGTACAAGACGAAGAGGGGGAAGAATTGGCTTCTCGGCAAGAACCTGAAAGAGAGCCTGAAAGAGAACCTGAAAAAGAGCCTAAGGAAGTTAGACCTGTTTCTAATCATTTGAACGAAGAAGCTGACAAAGCTTTAAATCGCCAAATGGAAGAGCTGAAAAATGAGCTGCAGCAGATGCGTAATAGGATGGAAGGACGTCTGTATCCTCCGCAGAGGAGTACTCCATTTGCCTCCCATGTGGTTGATGATCCTTTGCCCCCAAATTTCAGGGCTTTAAATGTGGGAAATTACGATGGTGGTACAGATCCCGAAGAATATCTGTCTCGATTTGAAAACGCTTCGCTTCTTCATCAACTTACGGATGGAGTGAAATGTCGGGTTTTCCTGACCACATTATCGGGAGCAGCACAAGCATGGTTTAATCAGTTGCCAGCAAGAATCATAGACTCCTTCCCGAAGTTTAGTTCTCTATTTTTGCACCAGTTTGCAAGCAGCCGGAGTTGCAAAAGAACAGCTCTTAGTCTATTCGGGATTAAGCAAGCGGAGAAGGAATCTCTTCGAGATTTTCTGAAAAGATTTAGTCATGCATGTCTTGACATTCCGCATGTCACCTCGGAAATACTAATCAGCGCGTTCACTCAAGGATTAAAAGAAGGAGACTTATTTCGATCTTTGGCAAAAAAGCCACCTTCTGATTATGATGAATTGTTGGGAAGAGCTTCTAAATACATTAACCTGGAAGAAGCCCAGAGGATGAAGCAAAGAAGAGATGGCAAAACTGGGGAAGAGGTAAACAGAAAGAATAAACCGGTGGAGCCAGTCAAGAGAAGTTTTGACCAATTTCTACCGATGAGACCCCATCGGGAAGTAGCAATGAATCAGAGTATGCCGAAGAGAGGACGCGGTGGACCTCATAGGGGGGGACCTTTCCGAGGAACAATGATCCGAGGAGGGTCCTTCCGAGGAAGAGGATATCGAGGAGGGGGGTTTCGAGGTGGAAGATCTAACGAGTCTGGTGGAGGGCGAGGGTTTAACGAGGAGTTCAAAGACAATAATTTCACTCCTAGAATCAATATAAATCCTGGAAGAGGAGCACCGCAGCCAGTCCCTTGGTCAGCTCGAGGAGAAAGAGTAGAGGGAGAAGAGGAAACCTTGAACAATATTCCTAATCGGGGAACTATACACATGATAGCTGGAGGAACGTCGGGAGGAGATTCGAACAGAGCAAGAAGGAATCACGCCCGGAGGCTTCAAGTGCTATCTGTTGACCCCAATCAAGCACATGAGGGTCCGTCTATATCTTTTGGGCCCGCAGATCTGCAAGGAGTTCATTTTCCTCATGATGATGCATTGGTTATCTCTGCCACAGTGGCTAATTATAATGTGCAGAGGATTTTCGTGGACACAGGAAGCTCGGCGGATGTACTTTTTCTTGGTACGTTAAGCCAAATGAACTTAGGAAGCTTACCTATATCGAAAGTGAATACGTCCTTGCACGGGTTTGCAGGGGAAGTCATAAACCCGATAGGGCAAGTGTCTCTGCCAGTTACAATTGGTGAAGCATCAAGGATCAAAACAAAGATGATAAATTTCCTCATTGTGGATGCACCATCTTCTTATAATATAATATTGGGGAGACCAGCCCTAGCTGCTTTTGAAGCCGTTGCCTCCACCTATCATTTAATCATGAAATTTCCAGTAGGCGAGGAGGTGGGGCAAGTAAGGGGTGATCAAAGCTCGTCTCGGAAGTGTTATGTGCAAGAGTTAAAGCAAGAAAAAGAGCAGAATAACGAAGGAAAAGAACGAAGGGGAAATGAAAAGAGGAAACGGGGCGAGGAAGAACGAATAACACCCGAAGAGGAGTTCCTCAACATCGAACTGGGTCACCCTACTCGAGTTACTAGGGTAGGATCCCAGCTTGATCCAGAATTACGAGAAAAAGTGATTAATTGTTTGAATCAGCATGTGGATGTATTTGCATGGAGCACATCTGATTTAAAGGGAGTTAAGCCTGAGATTGCCGAACACCGCCTCAATGTAGACCCTAATGTTCGAGTAATAAGGCAAAAGAGAAGGCATTTTGGACCAGAAAAAGACGCTGTCATTGTCAAGCAGGTGGAAGAGTTGTTAAAAGCAGGCCACATTCGTGAGATCGGCTTCCCTACATGGCTGTCGAATGTAGTGTTGGTACCTAAAGCTGGTGATAAATGGAGAATGTGTGTGGATTTCAGGGATGTGAATAAGGCATGTCCCAAGGATTGTTATCCCTTGCCCAGGATCGATCAGCTTGTAGATTCTACTGCTGGACACGAGCTGTTGTGTCTCATGGATGCCTATCAGGGATATCATCAGATCCCTTTGGCACAGGAAGATCAATCAAAAGTAAGTTTTGTAACAGCATGGGGAACTTTTTGTTATGTGGTAATGCCTTTTGGATTGAAAAATGCTGGGGCTACCTATCAAAGGTTGATGGATAAAATGTTTAAAGAACAAATTGGTCGGAACGTGGAAGTGTATGTGGATGATGTCCTGATCAAAAGCCGAAAAGCCAAGGACTTGGTCAAAGATATGGAAGAAGTTTTCAACACTTTACGAAAATTTGGCATGAAATTGAATCCAGCAAAATGTACTTTCGGTATTCGTAGGGGCAAATTTCTAGGATACATGGTTACAGAAAGAGGTGTTGAAGCTAACCCGGAGAAAATCCAAGCCATACGAGAAATGAATCCTCCGAGGACGTTGAATGAAGTGCAGAGATTGGCAGGAAGAATAGCGGCATTGAGCCGATTTATATCCCGATCAGCCGATAGAAGCTTGCCTTTCTTCAAAGCATTAAGGCAGGGAGTCAAGTTCGAGTGGAATGACCAGTGCCAAAAGGCCTTCGAGGATTTGAAGGATTATTTGGCTCAGCTACCATTAATAAATAAGCCTGAGCCCAAAGAAACACTTCTCGTGTATTTATCGGTGGCAGAAGAAGTCATTAGTTCCGTGCTAATCAGAGAAAAATCAGGACAACAACAGCCTGTATATTATGTCAGCCGAGCCCTGCAAGGAGCCGAGCAGCGATACCCGGAAATTGAAAAGTTGGCCTTAGCTCTGGTCACCACAGCGAGAAGACTTAGGCCATACTTCCTGTCTCACCCTATCGTGGTAGTAACAAACACTCCTTTGGGTAGGCTTTTATCCAAATCCGAAATATCAGGGAGGATGGTAAAATGGGCCACAGAGCTGAGCGAGTTTGAGGTCACTTATCAACCCCGAACTACAATTAAAGCACAAGCTCTGTCAGATTTTCTTGTAGAAGTCACCCATACCTCGGAAGAAAAAGAGTGGAGTTTGTTTGTGGATGGATCATCTACTCGATTGGGAAGTGGAGCAGGTGTCATACTCATTAGTCCTGAAGGGGAGGAAGTCAGGGTTGCCGTCCAGTTTGGATTCTTATCCTCAAACAATGAAGCTGAATTTGAAGCTATCATTTCAGGTCTCCAAATAGCATTGGACGCTGGAGCCATGAAGATAAAAGCTTTTATGGACTCGATGCTAGTCGTTCATCAAGTGAAGGGGATATATAAGGTGAAAGAAGAAAAACTTCGGAAGTATGTAGAAAAGGTACGGGCGATGATAGCTCAATTTCAAGAAGTGGAATTGATGCAGATACCAAGGGAGGAGAATACCCGTGCTGATGAATTAGCAAAGCTGGCTAGTTCAGTACACGAATGGAAGAACAGGAATGTGCTCGTGCAAGAGCTCTTAATTTCTCATATATCCGTCAATAGCATCCTGAGTATGGAGCCATATATTATATCCGATTGGCGAGAGCATCTTATTAATTTCTTGAAAACAAAGGTTATGCCTTCTGACCCAAAGGAAGCTGCTAAGGTTAAAAGAATGGGGAACCGATTTGTGTTGATAGAAGGCAAGTTGTTCAAAAAAGGATTCTCAATTCCTTTCTTACAATGTGCCTCGAAGGAAGAAGGGGAGCATTTATTAAAAGAGATTCATGAAGGATGTTGCGGGAATCATATAGGAACTAACATGTTATATCAGAAATCTATTCGAGCTGGGTATTATTGGCCGACGATGAGGGAAGATGCTGAAGAAGTTGTGAAGAAATGCATTAATTGCCAAAGGCACGCAAATTTATCCCATGTACCTGCGGAAATTCTTAATAGTAGCATCATTTCCTGCCCCTTTGACCAATGGGGAATGGATATTGTTGGGCCATTTCCTCCTGCTACAGGGCAGAGAAAATTTCTCCTGGTAGCCGTCGAGTACTTCACTAAGTGGGTAGAAGCCGAACCATTGGTTAAAATAACTGAGGAGGAAGTCATCAGATTTTTATGGAGAAATGTAGTATGCCGCTTCGGAATACCTCGAAGAATAATTTCCGATAACGGAAGACAATTCCAGGGAGGAAGAATACAAGAATGGTGCAAAGATATGAAAATTAAACAAGTCTTCACTTCAGTCGCTTATCCTCAAGCAAATGGGCAGGCGGAAGTGATTAATCGAATTTTATTGCACGGGATCAAAACAAGACTAGAAGGGGCTCGAGGGGAGTGGGTAAACGAATTACCCGGGGTCTTATGGGCCTATAGAACGACTCCTCGGGTATCTACAGGAGAGACTCCATATAGCTTAGTATATGGATCTGAGGCCCTCATTCCAGTAGAAATTGGAGTTGAATCTTTTCGAGTACAGAGCTATGATCCCGACCAGAATGAAGAAAAAAGGAAGTTAGAGTTAGACGGGGTTATGGAATTGAGAGAGAAGGCCTTGGCTAAAGTAGAATTGTATAAGGTAAGGGTGACCAATGCTTACAATCGGAGGGTTCGCCCGAGGGCTTTTCAAGTGGGAGATCTGGTGCTGCGAAGAGTAAATCCCGCGGGGGAGGTAAAGAAGTTAGCCCCCAAATGGGAGGGTCCTTATAAGATAAAAGGGGTGATTGGAAGAGGAGCCTACAGGCTGGAAGATCGCGAAGGTCGGGAACTGGTGAGACCTTGGAACATTCATAATTTAAGAAAGTACTTTGTGTAATCTTTCAATTATCGTTACTATTCCCATATGTATTTCTGAAATAAATAAATTTCCTGTTATCGATCAATGTTCGGGTTAATCGTTGGATCGGGATGTTTGGTCAACGTTTAAACTTGAAAATACCATCGTTTACTCGTTGGATCGGGATGTTTGGTCAACGTTTAAACTTGAAAATACCATCGTTTACTCGTTGGATCGGGATGTTTGATCAACGTTTAAACTTGAAAACACCAAGTGATTGTGCTCGGGGTAGCGAGCTTATGTTGTTATAGTCCATTGTTGGCAGGTTAAATACAGGATCGGGAAGTTTGGTCTGTATTTGAACCTAAAATGGGACTAAGTGATTGTGCTCGGGGTAGCGAGCTTATGTTGTTATAGTCCATTGTTGGCAGGTTAAATACAGGATCGGGAAGTTTGGTCTGTATTTGAACCTAAAATGGGACTAAGTGATTGTGCTCGGGGTAGCGAGCAGTGTTCGGGTTTATCGTTGGATCGGGATGTTTGGTCAACGTTTAAACTTGAAAATACCATCGTTTACTCGTTGGATCGGGATGTTTGGTCAACGTTTAAACTTGAAAATACCATCGTTTACTCGTTGGATCGGGATGTTTGGTCAACGTTTAAACTTGAAAATACCATCGTTTACTCGTTGGATCGGGATGTTTGATCAACGTTTAAACTTGAAAACACTAAGTGATTGTGCTCGGGGTAGCGAGCAGTGTTCGGGTTTATCGTTGGATCGGGATGTTTGGTCAACGTTTAAACTTGAAAATACCATCGTTTACTCGTTGGATCGGGATGTTTGGTCAACGTTTAAACTTGAAAATACCATCGTTTACTCGTTGGATCGGGATGTTTGGTCAACGTTTAAACTTGAAAATACCATCGTTTACTCGTTGGATCGGGATGTTTGATCAACGTTTAAACTTGAAAACACCAAGTGATTGTGCTCGGGGTAGCGAGCTTATGTTGTTATAGTCCATTGTTGGCAGGTTAAATACAGGATCGGGAAGTTTGGTCTGTATTTGAACCTAAAATGGGACTAAGTGATTGTGCTCGGGGTAGCGAGCTTATGTTGTTATAGTCCATTGTTGGCAGGTTAAATACAGGATCGGGAAGTTTGGTCTGTATTTGAACCTAAAATGGGACTAAGTGATTGTGCTCGGGGTAGCGAGCAGTGTTCGGGTTTATCGTTGGATCGGGATGTTTGGTCAACGTTTAAACTTGAAAATACCATCGTTTACTCGTTGGATCGGGATGTTTGGTCAACGTTTAAACTTGAAAATACCATCGTTTACTCGTTGGATCGGGATGTTTGGTCAACGTTTAAACTTGAAAATACCATCGTTTACTCGTTGGATCGGGATGTTTGGTCAACGTTTAAACTTGAAAACACCAAATGATTGTGCTCAGGGTAGCGAGCTTATGTTGTTATAGTCCATTGTTGGCAGGTTAAATACAGGATCGGGAAGTTTGGTCTGTATTTGAACCTAAAATGGGACTAAGTGATTGTGCTCGGGGTATCGAGCAGTGTTCGGGTTTATCGTTGGATCGAGATGTTTGGTCAACGTTTAACTTGAAATTACCATGTTATTGTGCTCGGTTTTGCGAGCTTATGTTCGGTTTAATCGTTGGATCGAGATGTTGGGTCAACGTTTAACTTGAAATTACCATGTTATTGTGCTCGGGTTTGCGAGCTTATGTTCGGTTTAATCGTTGGCTCGGGATGTCTTTTCCCCGAGTTCTGTTATATTCATTACTTTGAGGTGTGTTCTAAAAAGTTTGCTTGTTGGAGAGACTAGTTTGCACAAGAGTGTAAGAAGACAGGGAAACTCATAATATCATAGTCCAAAGATTACAACTTTAAAACAAAAAGAGTACATTCCTAAATTTACAACTGGAGGAATTCATCTGGAACGGTATTCAGGGCCTCATCAACATTTATAAAATCTGTTGAAGTTCCTTCAGGAGGATAGCCAGCGGCTTTAAATTGACGAACAGACGCTTCAAAGCCATAGTTAAGGAACTTAGCAGCGCGTTCGCCCAGAATATCACCATACTCCTCAGACTTCATAAACTCTTCCTTTTTGATGAGCCAGGATTCCTCGATCTGAGTAGCCCGAGATAGTTTCTCCTGATCAAGTTGTTCAGAAAGGGCTTTGTTCTCTTCAGCTCGCAGTGATCTCTCTTGTGAAAGTTGTTCTAAGAGGGATTTATTCTCTTCAGTCACGGACCTGAATTGCCCGGATAAAGTGGTGTTAGCCTCCTCAAAGTCGGCTAATTTACCATGCGCTTCCTCGAGAGCTGCCACTGCCTTATCTCGAGTAACAACAGCAGCAGAGTATCGCTCTTCCAATAACTTTATGGATTTCTTCATCTCCTCACCAATACCTTCTAGCTGTTTAAGATGTTTCTGATTCTCCCCATCTGAGGATCGCATGGATTGGAAGCGAGTCATAATCTCACCAGCCATCAGATTGGTCTGCGAGCAAATAAACGAAGTTAATATACCGAAGACCGAAACGTTTATCAGATGGAAATAGATATAAGGTACCTGAGTGAGGGAGGTGGAAAAGTCATTTATCAAATTGCTGAAGGCCAATCCTCCCAGGTATTTGCGGTCGGGAGAATTGGCCCAATTGCAAATAATAGAATGGGAAATTTTGGGGTCCGGTTTTCTCAGAATCGGGACGTTGGGGGGATAAATCCAATCAGGTATGTGGTATCTGGAGGTTGGGCGAGAAGAGCTAGAACCACCAGGAGCAGGTTGAGAAGTAGCCCGAGTTTGAAGAGACGGATTAGCTCGGTGGGTAAGGGAGATTCGGGGGGGAGTTTTCTTGGCAGGAGGAAGTTTAGATGAAGAACCTGGGCCCTCGGGGGCCGCCCTCTTCAGTGATCGAGGAATCAAGGCCTCCGTCTCCGGTATTTCAATCACCTCTTCGGGGGGAGCATGTGTAATAGAAGGGGGAGGATTTGTTTCAGTGGTCGGTTTGGTAGCCTTCTCTGGTGCGGCAATTTTCTTCAGGCTAGCAGCAATCTTGGCTTTCAGCATCTTGTTTTCTGCAAGAGAGAAACATCATAGCAATTATTCAAGCATGTTATTACAAAATATGCAAACAAAGCAAGATGCTCGGTAAATACTCACCGAGGGGCATTTTAGGGAAACACCCTTAGGACTAAGCTGGAACAAGTACAGCAGTCCGTCGTCAATCAGCTCCCCAAGGTTAAAACACTGATCGCCAAGCTTACGACGAACCGATAGATATGTTTCTCCCTCAAGTAGCCCCTTGATTGACTTGCCCTTCGGTAAGTTTTCTTTCCACTCCATGGGACAGTCCCAAGGTTGGAGTGGGCGAGCAAAAAAGAAAAATCTTTTCCAATTTTTTATGGAAGAGGGGTAATTTTTAAGAAAACCCATCCCTGTTCGGGAAGAAAAATAAAAAAGTCCGATCTCTTTTCGGTTTAATTGAAAGAAGCAATGAAAGAGTTCGGGGGTCGGGGAAAAACCAAGAAAGGATAGGACTATGTAGAAACCCGCTAACAATCGGTAACTGTTGGGGAACAACTGACTTAGAGAAATGGCAAAGTAGGAGGCAACATCTACAAAGAAAGAAGGGATAGGAAAGCGAAGTCCCCCTCGAAGTTGGTCTAAGTAGAAGGGAAAATAACCCATGGGAGGCAGGTGGGGGCGAGATCCGGGAGGGGGAACAATAATAGATGTCCCCTCTGAAATCCCCCATTTAGTTTGGATACTGGATATGTGCCGTTGCGATTTAATCCCTGATTCAAATATCTCAAACCAAGGAACGCGGGCTTTTATCAGATCCTGCTCTGTCGCAGCCTGAAGCTCTTCTCCACGAGCATCAGGGGTTGTCGACGAGCTGGAAGTCTCCTCACTATCAGAGGAAGAAGAGTGTCGAGGAGAGGGACCCAGGATACCCTCTTCCTCGAACATATCTATAGTCTTCGAAATATCGTCAGAAGAAGACATACTCGATGAATGGAAAGAAAATAAGTATGGATGAAAAGATTGGTCGGACGTCTGAAATGCTAGCTCGGAAGCAAACTGCAGTAAAGTAAGTTAAATCCGCAAAATGAACGAGTATTTATAGTGGGGTGCCACTGGAACAGTCGTTAAATCAGCACCGTTCAAATAAAAACCCATGAACGGTTATAGATGTGCTTTGGGAAACGAAACGTCGCGAGATTTTTGAAATTTTCAGGCGGGAGAATTAGGCGGTTAAAATATCCCGAGCATGTCAGGATTTTACCCGAAGACAATAAACCAAGATTTCACTACTCTCATCTTGCTTTACTTTGGGGGGGGTGAGGTGATGTCATATGACATATTGATTTCTCGGGTAAAATCCATTTATGAAGACACAAACCCTAAAATTGCCGAGCAGAAGCTATACCGAAGAGATGCTTGTCGAACCCAGGATACTGATCAGCATATTCTCGAGCATCCTTTGCCCTCCTCGGGATTTTGGTCAAAGAGTAGCGGAAGACCCGGTCATAACTAAAACTGATTAACCGGCGGAGATGGAACGTGCTTTAATGGAGCGGATTTCTCGGACACGCTTGGCTCCCATCAAGCCACGATCAAAGGACATCATATGGCTGGTTTTCCGCGAGTTAATTACTAAGGGCAGTCCTATAAATACCCTCAAATAACTTCATAAAAGGGTTGGAATTTTTCTGGGCAAAAGACTCCAAGGAGAGCAAGCTTGAGTCTGTTCGGTCTTTTTTATAATTTCTACAACGTTAGTTGTGTAAGTCATTGAATAACTTTCTTGTGTCCAGATCCTCTTGTAAATCAGTAATATTTATAGTGGAACTTTATACTGGACTGGGTCCCGTGGTTTTTCTCTCAATTTGAGGGTTTTCCACGTAAAAAATCTTGGTGTATTCCTTTTATTTTTCGTACACATTTATTTCTACCAAACACGTAAAATAACGGATCACATCACACGTATTCATAGATTGTATGGGGTAAACTGTATATTTTTAAATCACAATGGGGTACACTATCCATTTGGAACTACATTGAATAAACTGTCTGTTTTAAAACAAATGTTACATAAACTGCCTATTTGGAGTCGTTGTCAAAACCCCTATTCTCGGAAAAAAGCACTATATCTATATTACTCATTTTTATGAATATCTATTCTCTGTAGGAATAGTATATATGTACAATTGTGTTGTATATGAACCCGGGGTCTTAGGACAGGTGCATTTCCCACTATCAATTGCCGAACAAATACAATGATTATACGTAATCGGTAACACAGTATAAAGCATTCAAAATTATAATTTCAAGTAAATTTTGAAATAACACTTATCTATAATTCTATTTTTGCATATTTGTTGATAAATGATACGTTGGACAATCAAACAAAGTACCACTATGCCCGTGGGGATATAGATGGATTGATAAGGGCTTAGGTGACGTGGGGAGAAATCCTCCGACATCTCAGGTTCGAATCTCGTGTGGGACAAATTCTCCACTGAAATATTGTGGGGGTTTGTCCAGGGTCAGGGTCCTGTTGGTCAGCTCCCTCAGATAGTTGTTATCTGTGCACATCCCTCGATTTACCTGGTGGCGGTCCTGAGAGGCCGGGGTTATCACCCAAAAATTATTCAGGAGTAAGTCTGGATACATTGTTAAAAAAAAAAAAAACAACGTACCAGTATAAGGAAAAACTATTTACGACTCGATCAGAAATTTATACCTAAAACCCCTTATTGCATCTTCCCCTATATTATCTTTGAATATTATACTTGAAAACTAATAAGTTTTAACTAAAAATATTTTAATTTGATTGAAAAACTTTATAATAATTATTATACGTACTAAAACTAAAAATGATAAAGTTATTCATAACATAAAATTTTTAAGCAAAAGTATAATATAATTACAAATAAATTAACTTAACTTAAGCTTGTACGAAAGCAATTGAGTTTCCTATCATATTTAACTGTTTATTGAAATTCTTAAGTTTTTGTTATGAAAACTAATGAAAATAAGTGGATTAGAAAACGATCATATTTTTTAGGTAGATTTTTTTAAATAAAAAGTTTCGCTTTTTAGGGTTAAATTTGAGACAATAAAATCCAAATGCAAAATAACCTACTACACGCCTTGTACACTCATGGCACCAAAATCTCCCAAAATTGATCTGTCAGTATGGGTTGGCTCGTGGGTTTGGTCAACTAATTAATTGGTAATGAATCCCCCGTAATTTTTCAAATAGGCATATTACACTCATATGATTTGAAATTAGACATTTGACCACCTGTGCGGGGTTCGAAAATATGTAGTTTACACATGTAGTTTGCGAAAATATACAATATATCACATGCATTTATGAATAAGCACAAAATATCCCCTCTATATATGATATGGCTGCAATACAAGATTTTGGTTGGATGTGTGGGTGGAGGGAGAGAAGCTATCTGAGAAGTTTATAGATTGTTTTCAATAGATAGGGTGGAGAGTTGTTTGATATCTGAGAGGGGTGAATGGGTCAATGATTCGTGGGTGTGGATTTGGGATTGGAGGAGGGAATTATTCGAGTGGAAGAAGTGTTTACTTAATAATCTTATTGTCTTCATTGACAGGTATAAAGAGACCCAACTTCGGATGACTCTTGGAGATGGAGACTAGACACCACTGCCTCATACACAACAAAATCATCTTACAAATCTCTGAAAAATAGGAGGGTTGATGAATTATCTTCTGATGACAAAGCTTTAAAGCTAGTTTGGAATCCGATGATACCAAAGAAAGTCTCCGATTTTGCTTGGAAACTCCTTCAGAACAGAGTTCCAACGAAAATTAATCTATTGAGAAGATGTATTACCATGGTACGTGATTCTTTGCTAAGTGTTTTATGTGGGGAAGCTGGGGAAGATAGCAAACATTTGTTCTTTGATTGTAATTTTGCTGTTGGTGTTTGGAAAGAGTGTTACAGATGGTTTAACTTTGAATCGGTGATGCATGTTGAGCCGATCACAAACTTTTGGATGCATTTGAAATTTTTGAATTATAATTTGGGAAAGGGAGAATGGTTAACCATTTGAGAATGTGTTTTATTGAGTATTTGGTTAGCTCGTAACAAGTTATTGTTCAGAAATGAGGTCGTATCTATATCAACAATAGTTGAACTGGTGAAAATAAGATCTTGGCATTGGATTTCGGCGAAAAAACTAGGAATTCATCCTTATTCCGTATTTGATTGGTTTAGTCATCCGGCTTGTTGTTTGAGATTGAATCATGACTTGTAAGCTATGGTCTATATTGTTGTCCTCTGTTGCTTCTGAGGTAATAATGTAGGGGAATTTTCAGTCTTTAACATGTTTATTTAGACGGAACTATTATGGTTTGGCTATGTAATTATGGTGCTGGGGATGAGTCAGATTCTAGTTTTCGGGGGATCCATTCGTTTTTTTTATTTCGGTGGCCAAGTTTTTGGGGTGTTTCAAGATCAGAGTGGGGAGACAGCTATCTTCATAGCTATGCTTTTGAAGTCTGTTCAATAGATGGATTGGGTGGCAGGGAAGCGATTCTAAGTGGATTATGTTGCTCTTCTTCTTGGAAAGGAGTTCTTTGGTGGTGCATAATATTACCTTTATTTTTTCAGTGTGGTCTTTTTTTGTGTTACGTTGTAGCTTTTTGTGTTGTTTTTGTTCTTGTTTTATCTTGTACTCTCTGCCTTTTGAGTTAGAGTACCCATAGTACTCTATTTTAGTTAATTTTGTCCTACGAAAAAAAAATGATATGTTTTGCAAACCTCAAGGATAAATTATCTATTTTGAAAATCATAGATATGTAAACTATTTATTTACAAACCATATATATAAAATAGATATCATATAAGGTAGATGTCTATTACAAACCCTAGCAACTAAATAGCTTGATATTTAATTTTCCACAACGCTGCGCATTATATATCATCTAATTGGAATCTTTAATCACCCTATTTTTGTCCAATATTCATTAAACTTGCCTTATCTGCTTCCTATCATATTTTGATTTAAGCATGATAATGATACCTTTTGACCAGTGAATATAACGATATTTAATTGAAATGCCGCCTATTAATTTAAGAAAATAACTTTATTTTATAAAATTTATGAAAAATAGAAAAATATTTTATTTGTTTAAAAAAGCCACATGGCCTGATTTTGAAACAGATGCCCAAGCTGATTCACGGAAATACGGCGTTAACTAAGGGACAGTGTCGACTATTATTTATGAACCAATTTAATATGTTTTGTCTAAATAATTATTTTATTGGTTTATTATTATTTTATTTAAAAAATTATATAATTTAATATTGTGTATGCCCAAATCAGACACGTTTCGAGTCTTTTCTGTTTCCAAAGCCGCTAAAAATTCACAATTAACGAGATGTTGTAACAGATCCCTATGTATTTCATCCTTTTTCTGACACCATTTAATGTTTTGATTCTTCTTTATTTTAGTACATATCAAATTCCAAGAAATTGGTAGTCATTAGTTTCGGAAATAAGGAAATAATTTTCTTGGATTTTGTTTTACGAGTTCACAAGAATACGATTTATTTGATGATGCTTTTAAGGATAGTGTTCTTAGGGATATCATCACTATTCATTTGGAATCTTTTTTTTAAAAAGAAAAAAAATATTCTAAATGGATGGTGGATGATGCCCCTGAGGACAGTGCCCTTAAGGGCAGCAACAATGAAACCCAAGAATACTGTATGCGACAATATATATATATATATATATATATATATATATCTTGAAGTTTTTTTCCGTAATAAAAAAATGAATATTTACTATTTTTCCCTATTTCACATCAAATTCCTTAAAAAAAACACAAGCTCTAGAGTATATTTGATATATGTTGCCATATATTTAGATATTTGTAAGATATCTGTAAGCATTTAATTTAAAAAATAAACCAATGTTTACACTATGTCTTAAATTGTTCTGAAAATCTATTTTTTCTTACTGTTTTCTTCACTTCCCGGTTTATTCAATTTGTTTCTTTTCCTTTGATTTTTCCAATCTTTGCAAACTTATTTCAAGATTATATAAGCTAACTAAAATTCTAATATGATTAGATTTTTTTGGTAAGAAAATTTATTCATAGAGTACAATAAGTACTCGTCAAACGAACAACATAAATATGATTGGATTTTAATTAACTATGCAGAAATCACATAATTTATCAAATAAGAATTATTAAGAAATTTAAATAGAGGTCGACATATTAACAAAATGGATAAATTTTGGACCCCATCGGATGAGTTTTATTTTTATTTTTAATACTAAAAAACACCACATGTTTAACTACATTACTTCACCTATTTAACTAGCTAGGCTATGTCTTCAAAATTAATTAATCAATATTTATTAAATTGCCTCTTTGTCTTTATATACTGGCATTATTGTCATCGCAACTGGGAAAATTGAAATCTTTATAATTTATTGGCCTCAAATTCCTTTGTAAAGCGACTGCGTGACGTGCAAAATAGGAAAATGTTTGTATGGAACTGTTACGAGCTCTATTTATAAATCAACTTAATATTATTGGTCTATAATAATTTTTTTGTTAGATTCTTTATTTTTTATTTAAAAAAAGTTGTATTATTTTAAATTTTTAATATACGTGCAACTATAATTACAAGGACTTGATTCCCTTCATTTAACGTGCAACCCTAGTTTTGTCGTGGGTAATTTATATTATCTTTTTCCGAAGCCTATTTTTTTAAGCTTTAGGTTAACAAATTTGACTTTACTATTGTATGTATGTAATAAAATAATACTTATATTATTGGTGACACTGAAGTCCACTTCTGTAAATATGACGTCATAGATTACATCATCATTGGCAATTAGGACAAAACTCTTGGGGGTGTCTTGCCTCAAGGCATCTTCTTTCTCAGGATTCTATGTAATATATTTCACCATGGATGCTTAAAAGTCCTACTCTGTGATGCATTTTCAAGATTGATTCTTATTTATAAATTATTATATAATTTTTCAAACATCAAATAATTAATTTGGCCTCTCACGTATTCCTATTTTTTTCCTCAGAAATACATCTTCTCATAATATCTATATTTATAAAAAAAAACAAATTAGTACAAAATAAAGATTCATACAAAAATTTGATGAAGAAATATTATTTCAAAACAATTATGCTTTACAGTAAATTTATCAGCAACACATAAAATTTAATTTATATGCAAACATCGTTTAAATATATTTGTTTAGTGTTGAAAATAATGTCCCCATAATTGGAATATATATCCTTTTATAGCAAGATGAAAAATCAAAATTAGTTTTTCCTTCTTATCTCATTATTTTATTACCTTTTATGGTCAACAGATAGGGTGAGAAGAGATCGATATTCGTAGAAAAAAGTTCAAATTTTAAGCTCTTTAATAGTTAAACTGTATAATATATGCCATTAAAATGAAGTATGAAAGAGCTACGGCCTTGTCGAGATGATTATAAACTCATGTTCAGTTATCCATTTTGGAAAAATTTTAGTTCGAGTCGCACGTGAAGCATAAAAATTGATTAACTCATCTGTCACGCCCCGAGACCGGGGTCGATAACACCGGCGTTGATTCGAAATACAATTCAAAATCAACAAGCCCCATTAATGCACGTTCAATCCCCGCCTGTTAATTAGTTTTAATTATGACCGGGTCTTCCGCTATAATTTAACCAAAATCCCGAAGAAGGTAAAGGATGCTCAGTAATACGCTGCTCGGCATTTTATCTTCGGTAACCATCTCTTCGGTTTAACTTCTGTTCGGCGATTTTAGAGTTCGTATCTTCATAAATGGATTTTACCCGAGAAAATCAATATGTCATATGACATCACATATAAATCTCATGCAATATATAAGTTAATAAATCCTTAATACATAATACATTCATGATTATTCTATGAAGAGATATATCAAAATGACTCAATTGTCATTTGTTTCTTGTTGAAATATATCAACTTCTTTATTGATTATTTAATATTCACTAAATTAATATTATTTCACCAACCACAACTCTATTAATAATTTTTTGTATTAACAATTGACTTATATATATATATATATATATAGTGGAATAACTGCAATTAGGGATGAATTATTATGTATTACCATAATAATCACTTGACAATTATTAAAATGGACTTTTAGTTATATCCATCATCCATGACTCAAGCATTCGTAGGACGTCATTAATGACGACACAGGGTGGGGGGAAAAAGATAATAAAGTCTGCCCAGCTCACTTGTATTAACATACATTGAACTTTATAATCTTCAAATATTTGCAAACTATTATTATATATTACCATAACAATCACTTGACAACTTATTATTCCAATATATATATACCAATTTGGAAAGAGAAACAGAGAAAATTTCTTATTTTTTATTTATTATCAGAGAAACAACTTATGTTTGAAAAACAAATAAATATCCAGTTCTATTGGAGTAGAACAATTGTTCTTGTTGTGTGATCGATCGAAACGTGGTTCTTGTGGTGCTATACAGTTTAAAAGATTTGAGTTGCACCGTTACCATCAGTTATAATTTTTGTAAAGCGTCAAACGCTTGATCAAACATGTCTGACAAGGGGGAATGTATTACGTATATTATGTTCCAAAAAAAATTTATTACCCTAAAAAATTACATTTTGTCCCTCTATAGTTTTTTAACCCTCCATTTTTTATATTATTATTATTTTTCCTGTAAACAAATTTCTTCTAAATTCACCCTGCGTTCATTTGATAGTCAAACTAAAAATAAGTATTATGCTTCGAGATAACGGGGAGAGAAAAAAACAACACTCTACTTCACTTTTTTATCTTATAAATTTTCATACATAATAAATACATAAAAAAGTAATCAATTTTTTTTAAAAAAAAACTAAACTTTAAATTATAATTTTTTATATCACAAGCCATATTCAAATAACATCAATATTATTTCAATATTATGAGTTCTAAATTTTTATATAGTTACAGGATATCAAAATTTAAATGAATTATACACATATTGATGTAGTACAAAATGTTAAACATGTTATGTCAATTTATATCACTAGACTAGATATTTTAATTGTCAAACTAATATATTATTTCTTAATAATTTTATAAATATTTCAAAGTATAGTCATATTATATTTGTTAGAATCATAATATTTTATTTTTATAAGTTTTTTGTTTATGAAATATGTTGTGAATTTTATTATTATTATATATATATATATATAAATATATATATTATGGGGTAATCATTTTCGGGTCATAAATTAATCAAATTATTTCAATTTATTTCAAATTAACGAACATAAATAAATATCATCAATAAATCAATTCTTTTTGGAACTTAAATTTATTTCTTGTTCAATTCTGTAAAAATTAATGAATTAAAATAAAATAAGAATATAATTTTCAAATTCATGTTAACCGTCCTGCACTCTCCCTATATATTAGCTCCATTCCCAAGGGAGACGAATCGGTACCCAAACGACAAACAAAACACTTGGCAGAAGTCAAACCAAACAGCAGTATAGATTTCTGCTGTGTGGAAGAAAAAAGAGAGAAATGGGTGATTCTGATTCTGATAAAACTATGACTAAGAATAATAAGAAGATAAATAATAGCATTTCTTTTCGTTCGATTTTCATGCATGCTGATGTTTGGGATATGGTTTTGATGAGTCTCGGTTTGTTGGGTGCTTTTGGCGATGGAGTCTCCATGCCTGTGACGCTTTTAGTAACCAGTAAACTTATGAACAGTTTTGGAAACTCTGCGGATTCACTATCTAATGGTGATTTCACTCACAGCGTCAACAAGGTTGGTTGCCACCCCCATCGAATGCCGTAGGGAGAAAGGGCGTGGTTTCTCCACCCCATTTGTAAATTTTTTAAACTGTCACAAAAATGTATTTTGTGTCACCAAATTTTATAATTCCTTTTAACTTCGCCGACTAAGAGCTAATCCTGACTTTTGCTGATGTCCCCACCGGTTTGTTGCGGAGAAAGTTTTTTTCTCGCTGGAATTTTTTATCATAGTTTTTGTTAATCTGAAATAGAGTGGTGGCTAAAATTTGATTTCTTGGTGGGAAGGGGAATCAGATTTTTGCCAAGTAAATCTTTTGTTATAATCCTGTGGCACGACGGAATGACTATCTTAGTGTACATATGAATGTTCTCTCATTATATGCATTGTTTTATTAAGGAGTGGACCAAGAGTTTAGTGGGTTCTCATCTTTCCTTGTTGTTTAGTTAATTGATACAAGTACCTGTCCAAATATTGTATAGTATGCTAAGATTGAGAGATTGGAATTATATGTCCAAAAAATTATGTTTACACTGACATTTTGTATATATGTGGCTAAGCTGACTTTTTTTTTCTCTTTCTTGGATCATATATATTTCAGAATTCATTGATTCTTTGCTACATGGCTTGCGTGCAATGGGTTGCTTGTTTTTCTCGGTAGGTGTGTTTATAATGTGACCGGAGAAATCTGAATTAGTCGTAACATTCAACTGACTTAATCATCTGACTGTAGTAATAATTCCCTTTCTTTCAGAGGGCTATTGTTGGGCAAGAACAGCGGAGAGACAAGCTTCAAGATTGAGAACAAGATATTTAAAAGCTGTAATGAGGCAAGATGTCGGATACTTTGATTTGCACGTTACCAGCACGGCGGAGGGTTATAGCAGTGTTTCCAGCGACAGTTTGGTAATTCAAGATGCTATTAGTGAAAAGGTTGATTCCTGCATATAAAGAATTAATTTTCGAAGCTAAAAGCTCGATTCGTTGTAGTGTAAGGCGTTTTAACGATCTTTATTTCGCCAACAGGTTCCGGTTTTTTGTGATGAACCTATCCACATTCCTTGGTTCCTACATAGTGGCATTTGTGCTGCTATGGAGATTAGCTATCGTGGGGTTCCCGTTTATCATATTACTCATCATACCCGGTTTGATGTATGGAAGGGCTCTGATGAGCATTGCAAGAAAAATCAGGGACGAATACAACAAAGCTGGTGTGATAGTGGAACAGGCCGTTTCGTCAGTGCGTACGGTTTATTCGTTCGTTGGTGAGAGCAAGACAATCGCCTTGTATTCGGCTGCACTGCAAGGGACAGTGAAATTAGGACTCAGGCAAGGTTTAGCTAAAGGTCTGGCTATCGGAAGTAATGGTGTTGTGTTTGCTATTTGGTCTTTCATGGCTTATTATGGCAGCAGATTGGTTATGTACCATGGTGCACAAGGTGGCACTGTTTTGCAGTCGGAGCAGCAATTGCTATCGGTGGCTTGTGAGTGTTTTGATATTATAATCAGAACGAATACAAGAATTCCAGAAAGAGGAAAAGAACTTGTACTTTCAAAAAAATTAATTTATTTACCTCTCACTGGAATCATTCTTACTTGAATGTTCTTGTTCTTTGGATTTCCACTCATGTTTTTTAGTAAATGGAAACTAAATTTTCTTTAATTTCAATGGACAGATCATTGGGTTCCGGTCTATCCAATGTAAAATATTTTTCTGAGGCAAGTGCTGCAGGGGAGCGAATAAGGGCAGTCATCAAACGAGTGCCTAAGATAGACTCGGAGAGTATGGAAGGTCAAGTGCTACAAAACGTGTGCGGAGAGGTCGAATTCAAGCACGTTGCGTTCGCTTACCCCTCGAGACCGGAGAGCATAATTTTCGAAGACTTCAACTTGAAAGTCCCGCCAGGGAAAGCGATGGCATTGGTTGGAGGGAGCGGCTCAGGGAAATCGACGGTGATCGCACTGTTGCAAAGATTTTATGACCCACTTGGTGGCGAAATTTTAGTCGATGGTGTGGCCATAGATAAGTTGCAACTCAAGTGGTTAAGGTCACAAATGGGGTTAGTAAGTCAAGAGCCAGCACTCTTCGCCACAACCATTAAAGAAAACATACTTTTTGGGAAGGAGAATGCATCAATGGAGGAGGTTGTGAGGCTGCAAAAGCTTCAAATGCTCATAACTTCATTACTCAGTTGCCTCAAGGTTATGATACTCAGGTTCGTATCCGATTCTTTTTCTTCATAAAAAGCAATTTAGATTTTATGTTAAGATACGAGTTTTCATCCTAAAATAGATCAAATCTCTGTATCCAATTTGCCAAAAATGGTGAATATTATCTTGTTTTCCACGGCTATGATGATGGCCTTGGTGTATCTTTTCTGTAATATTAGCATCATTCAGATTTGATATGATAAATGCTTTTTTTAAGCAACCCCACACAAATTATGGGAAAATTTTATGCTAAGTGACATGTTGGTCCTCTTGGAATAGTTACGGACCCGCCGGTTCAACCCGTGACCTATGGTTGGTCTGGTCCGGATTCTCTAAAACCACCTTGCTAAAAATCAAAGGGAACCGGATTGAAACATTCAAAAATCGGCCGACCGGAGAACCATCCGGTTCCTTATTTTTTTCTTTTGTTTAAATATTT
>CAJQUN010001722.1:0-48339 GCA_907163345.1 Haberlea rhodopensis | reverse complement strand
ATAAAGAATACGTGAAGGAATATCAAGAGAAGTACGAGAGCTACTGCTCCTTAAACAATATCTTGGAGTCATACAGGTAATGTCAAAATTGGTTCATTCACTTTCTAATATTTGTGCATTTTGATTGTCTTTAAATAAAATTATGGCACCGTGAATGGCAAATTGGTCCGTCAAACAGTACTCTAATTTTGCGTTGCTGATGTAATTAGAGATGAGTTCAGTAAACTTGGAAATGAGCTTGAAACTTACCGAGGGAGGGATAATAAGAGATATCAAGACATCTTGGAACAGATGCGGTCATCATTTCGCCAGTGTGGAGAGGTACTTTAGTAGTTATTTTCATATAGTTATCCATGGGCTTTCTTTTGTAGAATAAATATTGCTGTTTTAATATTTTAAAATTTTATTCATTTTTGTATGATATTGCAGAAGCAGAAACGATTGAAGAAAATTTCACCGTGCTTCATGAAGAATTGAGGGTGACTATTCCTCTTGGTCTTTCCAAATGTCAATGTCAACTTTAATCTGTCATTATCTTATTTCTCTCTAATATGAGTCCATGAACACATTTCTGAACAGAATTTGAAGCAGAGAATCAAAGACTTTGCTGCCTCGTATACAAGAGACTGATTTCTTTACTACTCATGCGTCAATGCCATTTGCCATCAGTGTGGCAATATTGTTAATGGTGAGAGCTGCTGGTCCCATTTTCTCAGGGAGGACTATGTCGACGTGCAGCAACTGTCTAGGTGAGATCTGCTGGTCCAATGTAGGCTTGTTATGGATCTCATATAACCAATTCACTGAAGAGTTGTACTTCACTGTTTCAATCTCCTATTACCAGTTCCATGCCAAATACACCGATCTGGGATGTAATTTAAGATCCCTTACATGTGTATATACTGAATCATTGTCATCCTGAGGGATTGATGCGTGTTCCATATTAATTCATGATAAAAGAGACTTACTTCAGAAGCGAGACATCGTGGTAACTTATGTTTAATTCTTCTTATAAAATAAAACATTTACTTCTAATATATCCAATCGTTCTAAGATCGATTTTTTCTGTATTTAGAAGAATACACTTTAAAAAGTTAAGCTTTTAACTTCCATATCCGAGCCCCTCCGTATAGTCCTAAGTAATCAAAAGCTATCCACACACTAAAAACAATTTCAAGAGAAAGGTCGTAATAGGTCACAAAAGGGTCCCTTTTAACCACCAATTGCATCTTCTTCTGATTCCAAATTATCCAATTTTCAAGTTCGCGGCAAAAGAAACTATATGAAGGACATGGCAAACACCTGATATCTTAAAATTAAGAACTTGTATTGTTGACATGTTAAACTAATGTCACCAATTTACTTCCTATCATTGAATCTGACAAAATGACGAGCACAGCATTTTAACGATCATGAAAAAAATATCCATAAAACGATTTACAATGTCAAATGTTAATCTAATGCCACTAAACCATTCAATGTTATGAAAAAAATATCCATAAAACGAGTCAAATGTTAAACCAATGCCACTAAACCATTAAATGTTCTTGAATGAGCATGATGAAACAATCCAAACATGTCTTGGAAGGCTGATAAGAGTAAAGTACCTCATCAAACATGAGAAATTCCAAGGTGGTATTCAGTCACTTTAGAGGGTTGTCTATTGTACAACATTCAAAATTTAATCTTTCAAAAAATCTCAATGGACATCGAGTGTTCGAGATCATCTTGCATAAAATCAAATATGATCGGTGGAAGTAAAATGGGAGTTATATTTCCCCTCATTCACAGGCTAAATTCTAACAGTCCGTTGACAATTTTTCACTAATTAGTAAACCAAGAAAAAAAACAGTATCCCTTTACCAAAGCACTGTAGCCTCCTGTTAATCCTATACCACATCATCAATAAAACTTAGCATTACTTCGGTCTTCAAAGAAACAAGAGAACCTTCTAGAAGTGGACATCAAAATCAACATAGATCCATGATCATAATTTAAACATAGATCCACACTCATCAATTAAATACTAGAGTCAATGTGGAAATCGAGCAAAAGAACAACTCTGATTCATCTTAGGGAGTGATCAATTGGGATGAAAGTTGAAATCTTCTCATTTTAATCACTCCCCAATGGTCCAGTCCAACTCTATATTAGTAACAGACAATCAAATTATATAAATTCATAAGGAATCACTAGATATGCAACATGAGAGACCCCACAAGGCATAGATAGTAGAGGCAATCCCGATTAATGGAGCCGAATTTATACACAAATTCCAAGTCTCCGCAGAGGTTCAGAACTTAATACTACACCACACAAAAATAGTATTTAAAAATCTCAAGCTTCAGCATCAAACATATCGAATATACCAGAATTTCACCCGCGTGACTTGAGCTCAGCCAAACGCCTGGAGAGATCATCTTCATCAACCTTCTCACTATTCTTCACAGGCACAGCGTGGGTTGCAGGCTGAGGCAGGCCAACGGACACTTCAAGCCCATAATCATCAGCCACTTGCTGCATCAAGCTATTGACCTCGGTTTCAGGTGTCGATAGAGACGTGCTCCCCGACATAGAGCTCTCCATAAACTCCGCTTGCACTTCCATGTTCACGAACTGTCGCTCAAATTGATCCATGGTCTCAGACATTTTCTGCAAATTCCCTGTGGAAAGCGACGACTCCAGCGATTTTACGATGCTCCCCATAGATTTACTTATGGTTTGCATCTTAGCTTGTGTGTCCAGGCGTGAGACGACAGCGTCTAGGCGTGAGGCAAGGCGGAGATAATTCATCTGCTCATTACGCTTGCGGATCGAATTCTCCGCGTAAATACGAGCGCCATCCAAGTTCCCTTTCTCGATCGCCTTTTTAACCTTCAATTTCTCGGCTTTTTCCTCCTTTTCACATTTTCGGGATTGGCGTTGGAGACTTTTTGAGGTGAATTTTAGATCCATTATCTGCTGCATCAGCTTCTCCGTGTTACCCATGGCGATTTTTGGATTCAGAACGGGAAGATTTATGTGAGAGAAAGGAGTTGATTTCGATGGTTTGAATTCTCAAATCGGATTTATTTTGACTCGGAGAAAAATGGGGGGTAGGGCTCCTTTCATGAAATTTCTCAATTATTTATGTCTAAGGTGTGGTGGCGTGGTCTTCTTTGTGTCCAATCACAAATCCAAACAATTCGTCAAAATTATAATTAAATTTTTTAAATTAATATCTAACTACATATCTAGGCTGACTATTCGATATATTCGGACGGTAATGAGGAAGGTCTAAACCTAAACACATATTAACCAATTGATTTTTTTATTTTTTTTAATCGAACCAAACAACATATCGATTAATTCGAACGATAACAAAATTACACGATATTTGTTTAAAAAATATCTAAAATACTAAAAAATAACATAATTTGTTTTCAAAAATAAAAAATAAAAGATTTGATTTTGAAAAAAAAAATTAAAATATAATTTTTTAAAAAAATATTTAAAAATCTGAAAATAACTAAATAATTCGGTTAGCATAAAACATGAACATTATGCAATTCGGACTAGTTTAACTCATGAAAATTCCGAACAATTTAGTTAAACTTGAGCCCAACCTTTAGCATAAAACATGAACATTATGCAATTCGGACTCGATTTCACATTATTAGATCACACATTGAGTATTTCTAATAGTTTTGACTCAGCTAAATTTACATTATACATACATACATAATAGCTTTAATGTCAAGATTCAAGTCTGTCCCCACACTTATGTGGTTCTCCCTAGCAAAGAAAAAGTCAGTTCCCAGTATTATTTTTATACAAAGGCAGGGCAGAATGTGAAGTACCGGCAAATCAAGAATGCTGAAAATGGCTGCCTATTCAAAACTAGAGAAGGGTACAAAGTCTATCGCGAACACTAACTTCATATATCCTCTGGTGCAATCAGACGAGGCGCAGGTCGAGTCGAGCTATTCATGGCCGCCATGATTCTACTGAAAACTACGTTTAAAGGGATACAAGCTATACAAGGGCCCTTGAGTTTTTCAACTAACGGTTCTCTCTTTTGTTTAGTTCTCCGAGAACTGGTCAAGGAAGACAACTTTCTAATCTTTTTTGACGACAGCACATTTTGCCTTGATCTTGGAGATTTTGTCGGTGAGATGCGAGCCTGCAAATGGTGATACTTCCTCTGGGTTATTCCATGTGGCCTCTGTCCATAAACCATATCTACATCACGATAATCACATGTGTCCAACTCGGACCTGATGATGTGACATTCGGACATCCTAATTAGATCGTCATACAAACCATCACTTACCTTCTCGATTGCAAGTGGATGACCTATGATGGGCCGGCCATTTAACATGCTCATGAGAGCTATATAAGGGACACACTGGGGCCGGTAGCTACCTTTTACCTCCACAGGCACATCATACAAGCCAGAATCAGAAATATGGTGTCTAAGAGAAAACTCGGAGGTGTCGTACTTTGGGTTAAGCATGACGCGCGACTGACGAAAGGGAAGTGACCTCTGAGGAATCGTTGGCTCGGATGTTGATCCTCTAGCATGAGAATCTTTCCGACTGCTCCAACTCCATCTATGAGAGCTTCTGACATGAGTTTCTGCCGGAGGCCTGTTATTTGAATTACAACTGTAGTTTTCTGACATGAGGGTGCCGCAGAGACGGTTAAAATCTGCCTTTCTATTAGAGCCAACTAAGAAGCTGTCATCATCAATATCGGCATCAGCCTCATTATCTGCATCCATTTTCCTCGACCTAGAGTTTCTCTTCCCTTTCAACTGCCATTCAGAGGCACCTTTATTTATGCTTAGGCTGATATCTCGAATATAAGAAGCACCTGAGATGATGGAACCAGATTCATTACGCTCTTCGTTCCCTAAAGATGGGGTTTCAACATGACTACTTTGGCTAGATTCTACAGCACCTATCTGTGCCTTCTGTGATTCCCCGGAAACAATTTTGGACAAGCCTGAGACAGCAAAATATACACAAGTATATGAGACAAAACGCGTTCATGATACAAACATTCTCGAAAAAGAATGTGAGCAGCAAAGAACATAACGTTGTAAAATCCAATTTGACAACAAAATTTAGATCTATAAACATAAAAAATGAATAGGTTACACCAACAACCACCTTTATCCAGTCATATATGCATGATGCTAACCTTGAGCGACAAGAGGCACACAAAACAATCGTTCAAGAGAATCATTCTCCAGGGTTAAACTGCAAGTTTCATTCTCCTTCATTTTGCATCTAACCGAAGCATAGGTAACATGCTTAGATGCATTTAATGATGTTACATTCTCACATGAAACTGTCGTGCTGTCCGAGTTATTAATAACAACCGAGTTGTTTTTCTTCGATTCATTAGATTCTAACCCTGAAACCCTACAGTCCGACGCTCCCAGAAGCATGATTCCTTTGGAGAGGATGATGCACAAACACGGACAGGCAACCTAGGAGTACTCTCCAAAACTTTCATCAAAGTACGGCGGCGATTTTTCCTCTTTAAGAATTCATGAACTTGATCTACCAGAGACCTTTTCCTTTTCAAAGATGATGCCATGCCTAATCCTAGGTCCTCGAGTCCTTTCATACGTCTCACACCTTTTGTTCCATCATCTTCAGAATCATTTGGAGTTCTCCACCGCCTAGCTCCTTCCTTAGCTGCACCCACAAGATCTGATTTCACAAATGATAAACCAGACCGGGACGGCTCTTGGGATGTCTTGGGATCATCTTCACTTTCTTCAGTTGAACAACTCGAATCTAATACATCACAACTACTCAAATTTCCATCAATATAATCATCGCTTTCTTGATTAGTATGAAATGAAGAAGGCGATCTATCAACACGAGGATGCTCGGCATATGTATCTGGTCGGTCATGGAAGTCTGGATGCTCTTTTCCAAGACGAGCACTTTCAAGTTCAAGAGCATGAATGATGGCATCTTCTCTTCGAGCATATTTGGCAGCTTTCTTAAAGGGATGAGATGCAGCAGCCTTAGCTTTCTCAATGCAATCATCATACTCCCCACAGCGAAAAGCTTTAACTCTTTTCGATCTCTCAAGATTATACCAGTCCCTGAAAGAGCATCAACAAAAGTTTTGATCAAATAAAACACAAGAAAATAAGGCCAACTTTTTTGGGGAGGAGAAAGTTAGAAACTCAGATTAAAAATAAAGAATAATTGGAACAGAAAATTTTTGGTTTCCGATCATCACAGAAAGTAAACTTTATAGGAGGTAACTGATACTGACAACCAGGACCCCAGAAGAGAAAACAAGAGTGAGATTAGATAACTGCAGGATGTTTTAATCATCCATTTCTAGTTCAAGTATTTTCTCCAATAGCTATGAGGTAGTCTTGGTTGCTTCTTACAACACTACTTTTACCCAGTCCTTATTTTTCCAATGATGGATCTGCACACGTATTCTGCTTATTCATTTTTCAAGAGTCCAACAATTGGTGAAGATATACTTATGGCAGCATAATTGTCATGGTAAACCATAGAGAAGAAACTTATAGTTATTAAAATACTTACGCTCATAGAACAATATTGTAAAAAAATATGTGCTTCCTAGAGTCATTATTCAGTAAATCTGAGCTATATTGGATATCACCAACTTAAGATGTGAAGAACCGAATTATGAGCGTTCAAATGATAATAAAAAGCACTCAAATAAGGGCAAACTTTGTCTTCCTAAATAATCCAGCTCACTTTTTTATTATCAACTAAACTGGAAGGAGTATGATAAAAAACGACAGAGGACGCACCAACACCCATTCTGTGGGAATAAACAACAATGTTGATGCACAAACACGAAAGTTACATCCCAAATACGGAATCAAACCTGATTTGGGAAATAAATCAGAAATTGAAAACGACAGCTGGTAAGTTTTAAATTATTCACAACAATTTGATTATTTCTATAATTTCAGATCAACCTCTTGCAACACTTGGCAAGATTTATTATAACTAGATGTAGATCATCACTTCCATCGAGTCGCGGTTGAGAAAAAAGAAAATAAACTAAATGTTGAGATCAACGGTGATGGTGATCGAGAAGACCAGGAAAACACTTAAGTCCCGACAATCCAAAATGACAAACTGAGTTCAAAATTTTGATTATGACCGTTGCTCCTCTTTTCCCCATGAACAATCACAGTAAACAGATAAAATGGCTCAATCCCGTAAACTGTCTAAAGATCATGATTATCTAGTACATATTCTATAATATAAATTAATAGGTTACCACATTTCAGTTATGTAACCTACTAGAGTTAGAAACATAATCATGCAAATTCAAGAAAGACTAAAATAATACTTACACACTTGAATCTTCCCTCCCAAGAAGTTTTACAGGGGTCCCCAGTCTTGGCATCGACAAAGAGTTCTCAGGTAACTCATCTGGACCTAGAATACGGCCAGGCCACCACGACCCATTCCTCCGTCGAACCCAAACCAACCCACCAACTGATGGGTCAATGTCTTTGCTGGGGCCATTGCCAGAACCGCCCATTTCCACACCACAGCCAAAAGGGATTTTCTATTCAAAACCCAGGAATCCAAACGAAAGGCAGGAAGTAAACATAAATAGTTTTCACATAATTCATTTCAAGTTAGCATTTCCATCGCCCACATAAATCTTCCAGGAAGATTCTTCAACCCTCCTACGCCAGAATGAAAATTTCCATCAACACTAATAAAAACCACCGACAAAAATAATAGGATACAACAAAATTAAAATGGAACACAATGCCCAGAGATACAAGAACCTAAAAATGAAAACAGAAGAAAAAAAATCAGATCACCGAACCCAAATAAAATTAAATAAGATATACCTATAAGGCATGCTGTATCAACAAGAGAACCAGGAACAGATCTGCTACAAAAAAAAATTGCAAGAAGATATTTCTTTTTCAGTTTCTTTTCCACATTTCCACTAAAAGTCAAACTCAATAACCGTACCATTACAAAGGCCTTCTACAGTGCGTTCTCCATGTTTCTTTCAGCGGTGGCTATTTTACAAGTGAACCACTGAATTTTGGATTAAAAAAGAGCACAAGAAATGGGAGAAAAATCAAGTGTGTGCGCATCTACACGCTCCTGTGTGTGTAATAGTGACGCGGGTGATAACCTACGAAGCAGAGAGAGTTGTTGCACAGTTGAAAAACAAGATTTTAATTCCTTTGGTGTCAAAGAGAGAGAAGATTTCTTGAAAATATAAACCTCTCAAATTACCCTTCTCAAATCTCATGTTTCAAGTATCACGTAGATTTTACTAATTTAATAATTGATAAATTAATAATATTTTTAAAATAATTTAATCTCAATATTATTAATTTAATATTGAATAAATTAATAACTTTTTAAAATTAAAAAAAATTTATGATCTCGATATTATTAATATATAAAAATGTTAATTTTAATTTCTTTCACCAAACTATTCTGAGTGGAGTTGAGTCGTGAAAATTTATATATTTAATAAAAACTAACAGTATTTATAAAAAAATACTTGAATTTTTTTTTACACTTTTCCAAACGCATGTATTTCTTGGTTCCGTTGACCAGAATATGTCGCCAACTCAATTATATATTTCTAAACATATTTATTTACCAAAATTTGAAATGATTTTGTGGCGATTTTTATAACATACAAAACAGTTAAGTTTTCAAAGCTTATTTCTTTTGGTAATAGATATAGTTTGTCGAAGATACAATAGAATAAGAGTGGATTGGCTGTTTCTAAAGGTTTTGAAACTTGGAATTAAGTTACACGCTTCTCAAATAGTTTGGCATCCTACTTTGCTCAATAATTTTCAATGGAGCTAACATCAATTTACCTCCTTTGGTAAATAAACATTTTATCTCATGTGGTATTATTGATAAACATTTTACCCCTCCATAGTTTGTATAGGGACATTTTACATCTGTGATTTGTGTTGTCTGGGGCTTCAAAATCCATAGAAAATATCGTTGCTTTGACGGGTAGTGATAGATGACAAGAACTAATAGTCGAGCATGTGTATAACACTTTGTCATTAAGAAGAATTTGTCCCGCACACGGTGCTTACGGGATATAACAATCTTCTCCCAAGATACAAGGACTATTTACTTGTGATAGTAGCACTACAAATCACAAGCCTCACAACCACAAAAGTTGTAAATTATTTTACACAAAAGAAGAATGAATAAGATACAGAAAAGTTGCAAGAATACTTTGATCTTGCTTTGATTCTCAATATGATATGTTGTAAGTTTGAAATCTGATGTTTTGAATTCATATGGGGTGTTATATTTATAGTTTTTCATCCATTTCCATCAAAGGATGTTTTTAGGAAGTGACCATTTACGTAAAATCGAGTATGCACATTAAAGACACATCATTTCAAAAGAAACTGCACGAGGCGATCGATCGCACGGAGAGACGATCGATCGCCATTACATTACTGCCTAAGGCGATCGATCGCCTCGGGCAGAACCACTGAGGTGATCTATTGCCTCCTCAGGGGCGATAGATTGCCTCGGACAGAATCTTGGCAAATGATCTTCGCCTTCTTCCGATCTCGTTTCTTCCCTCGTTCGATTTTTCCAATGCTTAATTTCAATTCATCAAACATTTTTTCAACAATCCCCCACATGAATTAAATTATGCATGTATGCACGTAAGAGAGTTCGCACGAGAAATTACTGCATCAGAATATGTAGTTTTTGGCTTTGAACCTTTTTTAGTAGGATACTATCGGAGTTACTAGGCCACGAAGTGAACGTGATGTGATGTCTTGAACTTCTTGACAGTTCGTGTAAACCCAATCAATAGCATCTATACAATAGCTTCTCTACATTTGCTTTGGTTATCCAGTTGTGTCCGTTTGGCCATGGAACATCTCTTGGATTTATAAGTGTTTCATTGAGGCGGCCCGTCCTCACACTTACATATGTGATCTCCTATTAAGAGTATCCTACCATACTCAACTTTTCAAGTATATGAATCATTAAAAGTATCAAACTTAACCTCACTATTTTGGTATGTCATAAGCACTCTTCATCATAGGAATGAGTTGGAAAAATATCTCGATTGCAAACTCAAATTTTCATAATTATATTATCCCATTGAACCAAGATCTTTGGATCTCCAGTCAACAAGGTTGATTTACCACTATGAAAATTTATTTTGTAGATTTTAATCTCATTCCTCTTGATAATCCACACACTTGATCTCTATTCAATTTTTTTGTAAGTGTATCCGCCAAGTTATCCTTTGATTTTACATAATCAATTGCGATAACTCCATTAGAGATAAAATGTCATAAAGTATTATGTCTACCACAAAAATGTCAAGACTTATCATTGTTCATATGGTTTTGTGCTCTAGCAATTTTCAACTGAGTCTCTCAATGAATCATAATTGCTTACTCTAGTTTGTCCAATATAGAATATCTTCGAAGTAATTACGAAACCAATATGGTTTTTTCCGCAGCTTTGCCTATAAACCACGATCCCATCATGGATCGATTGTTGCATGATACGACAGTCACACCAATGGTAAACATAAACATTTGTGGATTTCGAATATTTTGATCATATATCTAATTTGCATCATTGTATCATTTTAATACAACATGATATCATACGTTTTTTTTTCTAGTTCTTTTTTTCGAATTCTAAGTGTTGCAAACTTACAAATCAAAATTCAAGATTTAGCGTCTTGTAAATTTGGATTTAAGAGTTATTTCTTACAAAATTCGAAACTATTATAAATTTTCAAATTAAATTCACCATTCAAATTTTAAGCACGATGATTCTTAGAAAATCCAAGTTCAAGATTTTCATTTCTTGCAAACTTGAATTTTAAGTGCAAAGCTTAAAAAATTTGAAAATAATTAATTATGAGAATTAGTCTTTCAGATATCTTGGAAACTTTAATTCCAAGTATAACATTTGTTGCACCAATATTCATCATGTCAAAATGTTTCATTATCATTTTCTACGCAATTTTGATGATATCTATATTGCTTCTCATAATGAGCATATCATCAATGTACAAACATACAGTTACATATGATTCAGTGTATGTCACATTTCTCACAATTGTTAACGTTAAATCTTTTTGACAAAATAGTTTGTCAAAATTTTAATTTCTTTATTTTGGCACTAGTTTTGACTTACTTTAGTCAGACACCTCCATACTTTTAAGTATTTGTAGGAATATTTCCAATCTTTCCACAGTCCACAAGGATTTTCAAAGTTGCCTAAGTGTGACATTAAGAATATTGTTGACCAATATGACTCCCCCCCGCCCCAATTTAAGGCAATCTCGAACATATCAAGATTTTATTGATGTTCAAACTTTCATGTTTTAAATTCTAAGCTTTATTAACTTAGACATCAAAATTCAAGAGTTTAAGTCTTGCAAAATTTTGATTTAAGCGCACTTGCTTACAAAATTTAAAACTTGAACAAAATTCTCATATTGAATTCACAATTTTCATTCTAAGCGTACAAACTCAGAAGAGTTGAATTCAAGATTTAATTCTCTTGCAAATTCAAACCTTAAGCGTAAAATGCTTAGAAAATTCTAATAGAATCAAAGAGAGAAAACAACACCATTCATAACAGTTGTGGCATTTGATTCACCATGTTAAGCATACAAACTTAGAAGATTTGAATTCAAGTTTTAATTATCTTGCAAATTCAAGCCTTAAGCCTAAAATGCTTAGACAACTCAAATATGATCAAATGAGAACACCTCATAGTCAAAACAATTGTGGCAAACTGGCAATCGATTCATCATTTTCATTTTAAGCATACAATAGAAAAAATGAATTCAAGATTTAATTCTCTTGCAAATTCTTGTAAAATGCTTAGAAAACTCAAATAGAATCAATACACAATTTTTCCATTGCAAATTCAATTGCATAATTGGTCTTCAACCTCATTCTTGTAGTGTTTAAATACTTCTATAGTATCGTCTTTGCTTCGTAAATAACCATAACAATATCTTGTGCACTCATCGAGTAACGAATTACTTTTTCATCACCTCTAGTTTCCACAAACTTTGATTCACAAACATCAATATGAATTAATTATAGAGATGTGTTTTCCAACGAATGAATGACAATTTAGTTAACTAAGTCTACATATAAGTCTCACACTTATGTTTTTAAGTTAACCTTCACATAAACAATAAGTTTAACATTACATTTTTGCGTTGCGAATTATAATTAAATGACTCAAATATTCATATCACTAATCATAAGACTCAGTCAAATAAGTATAATGAAAAACTTTATTACTTTCAACTGACGAGTAACCGTCATTACATTTATTTTGTATAACACCCTTATGGAGAGTACAACTACGTCGAATACAAGATTTCAAGTGGTAATCATTAGATCAGAGAAATCGTTTGACATCTTGTCATATTTAGTTACGTTGATTTGATCATTAGCTTCCTTCTTATTGTATATCTTGTCTCGACAATCCTTTGCTTTGTGGTTCGGTTTCCTACATATGAAGCAATTTTCCTTTAGCCTTTTAAAGTTCCTTTATTGTTGGCCATCATGATTCTTTCTCTTCTTTCCATGATCACTTGATTCCACGACATTGGCTCTTGCAATCATTTTGTTCATGTCGAGTTCCGATTTGATATTATCCTCTTCAATCCTTAGTCGAATAATCAAGCCCTCGGTCCCATTTCTTTTCTCTTGTTTTTAAGATGATTTTTGAAATCTTTCCACACTGGAGAAAATTTCTCGATCAAAGCGCAAACTTGGAAAGACTCACTTAGACTCATCACTTCTTCATGAATTTCATCTAAGCGTACTTGTATCTCTTGCACTTGACTCACTACGGATTTTGAGTCTACCATTTTGAAATCCAAGAAGCGCCCCATTACGAACTTCTTAAGGCCTACATCTTTCGCCTTATATTTTGTTTCAAGCGTATTACACAATTTCATTGCGGTTCGGACTTGACAATATACAATGTATAGTACATCATCAAGTCCATTCAAGATGTAGTTCTTGCATAGGAAATCACTTTGATTCCATGCATCTACGTCGGCACTCCTAGTAATGTCATCTCGTCCTCGCCTACGGTAAGCGGATCATCTTGCAAGAACTTTGCCAAATGCAAAGTAGTGTGGTGTCCTTGCTACTTAATCCGTTATGTCTTCAATCATTAAAATTTTGTGGAATAGGATTAAGTAAACAATCACACTGATTAAGAGTTATACTATATCAGTTATTACAACATTTTCAAAACACTGACATAATTTACATCATGTACAAATTAACAACCTAATATGTTCAAATCATAATCAGTGGTTAATCTCGCAGCAGAAATCGACTCACAATCACGGCCTCCCCCGTCTATGAGTCCCTACATAAATAACCACACAACATGAGTATTTTGACGGGCAACCATCTCAATCCCATATTAATAAGACTACACAATACGATAAATAAACATCGTAATATCGCAACTGTGATTGTTTTTGTATCATGCACCACAAAATGCAAATATGTCATGACATGTCTCACCCACCATCCTGTTATAACGGGACATATATGATATGCCTCTCAGCTCAATATGTCAATGGCTCAGCCTTCACGTCCCATATTAGCATCACATATCATATTTTCATCCTCACACGTTATAACAACTAAAGCATATGCTCAACAGTAGCATATCTCTCATGGCATCAGCTATGTGCCTCAACAACATGAATGTATACCAATATGATCACAACAATCATATATCGCAATCTAAACATATAGAAGCAACATCACGTCAATCAAAAATCAATACTCGTACGTCAACACGTACCTGTTGTGCGATACAAAAGATTTCAGGCGTCAATGTTTAACCGTCTCTTTTGTCATGTCCCCCGTGATGATGCTACATTCATACCAATAATGTACAATGTCATAATAGGCTTCAATATCAAAGTCCACAAAAATATCAAAATTTTCAAAATATAAACCCTAGCGATCGATCGCCCAAAAAGTCCTTTCTAGCGCGATCGATCGCCACTATTTCGCGATCGATCGCCAACACTCGTGATCGATCACCATGTTTTACCGATCGATCGCCAATACTTTTCAACGCCTTCATTTTTACTCTGTTTCGGTGATCGATAACCAATGTCTGAAAATTTCAGAACATGTCGATTTTCAAGCTTATCTCCATGGTTCCAACTCCATACCTTCCAAAACCACATTAAAACTTGATACATCCAAACTCTAACATCATATAACATAGTTCTATCACATAACAACTCAAGATTTTGCCTTAAAAATCATACCAATTCAAGGACTACCAAGTGAGATTCTTCATATCACCTCAACAACTTAAACCAACATAAAACAAATACATAAAACACAGTGTTGGGTCTTCTCCAGCGATGATTTTTCCTTTTTCGGAGCTCGCGATGGCTCACGACGTAGGGAGTTGTGGCGGTTCGTTGTGGTGGTTTGTGGCGGAAGCTGGTTAGCTAGTGGTGTTGGGACTGGTCTGAGTCACGTGAGGCAGGTTTCGGTGGTTGTGAGGAGGGGTGATGATGTGAATGAGTTGGATGTTCAGGCGTGGGTGAATGGCGGCGATAGAGCTCTGGTGAATGAGGAAGTTGGTCGTGGGTCGGTTCACATAGGCCGATGATTTATCCATTTGTACTGTTAAAAAATCCATTAAAGTGTGCTGCACTGCATGCTGAATTTGATGTATTTGGAAGTATGGCCTTTAATCTTCCATTGAGGATGTGCACGTAGGGATTATAAACTTAAAAGAATTTAAGTTTTAATTTAAGACATATCCAGTTTAGGGCGAGTTTGAAGTCTGACCTTCATTTACGAACGATAACTTTCGGGTTAAATTTCGAAATATTGTTAAAAAAAATAAAAAATTAGCAAATTACCCGGTAAAGAATTGGAGTTACGACATTATGGTAACTCGCCATCTTTCAAATTTGTTTTATTTTGTAAGAAACCATCTTCCATGAAGATGATTTCAACTTTTTAAAACGTTGAAATCGTCTTCTGAAAGACGAATTCAGCTTTTGAAAAAGATGAAACCGTTTTCTTAGAAGATGATTTCAACTTTTATGTGATCGGTAGAACCGGTCTTGTCACCGATTCTACCGGTCATTCGTTGATAAAAAATAAATAAATGAACAAACTTTTGACCGTTTACATCGGTCAAAAATTTATGTTAAATATCAGATTTTCCAACCCAAACTTTACACACATTCGCACACATATTTTGCACACACTTCCCAACCAATCAGCGGCGACAACGGCGGCGACGAAGGTGGTGACAATTTGAAGGTATAATATATTTCTTAAATTTAATATATTGTGTATTATATATCATGATTTTACATAATTACATAGTATCACATAGATCAATTTCAAAAAAAAATGTATTTTGATTAATTGTTGTTATTTTGCACACTATATATATATATATATATATATATATATATATATATATATTGAATCCCAATGCAAAATTTAAAGAACTTGATAATTATGTTGAGAAAGAGAAAAAAAATCCTGCAGTTGTGTCTCCTCCATTTATGTCGATGAACCAGGAATGTGGCACATATATAAATCACTTTTATCTCACCCGGATTTCCCTGATATGTTACACAAGGATTTTCAATTGTTGGGATTGAAAATGTATATATGGGTCCATCTTCTTCTGTTCATACGTACGAAGAATATGCCCCTTCTTCCTATGATCCTGCGTATATGTCTGATTTGCCTGCCGAAGAAAATAATCCTAGGGTTGAAATTGATTCCAGAAATGAACACGCTGAAGTCCCAGTAGCAAATCATTATGGACCTAATGCACCTTCTGATTCTGAACCTGATGAGGCTCTTCACCCAATACCGGAGGATGATGAAGATGACATTAATGCAAATACCATGTTGGAAACACTTTTGGCACATGGTGAGGGGACTTCAACATATGTTGATAATACACCAATTAATGTGGAGATGGATTGGCCAAAAGCTCGTGCAAGGCAGCATACACGTTGACAAAGATGTTCTCGGCAGTAGAGTTAATGTTATGAATTTTTAGGACCATGTATTATATTTTGCGATTAATGTAATTTATGACTTTGTATCCATGTTGTTATATTGTTCTATTATTGTTCTAATTCGTACAATTTAATTGCAAACTTTAATTTATGATTTTGTATCCATGTTGTGATATTATTATATTATTGTTCTAATTCGTACACTTTAATTGCAAACTTTAATTTTTGATTTATGGTTTTAATTTTAAATTTCTTTTGCTGCGACCAATGGATCCATTGATGCACTATGGTCCGCGAGACGATACTGTGTTGACTATGCAGTCACAACATAGATCCGAGATCGTTTTGTGGTAAGATCGATGATACTTTACGTGGTAGACGTGCTGATGGACCTTTCTGGGCTATATTTAAGGGACAACCAGCCCCGTACAATCGGCCACACCCGAGAGTATTGAGACAGTTACATCACATGGGGTTTTATGGTGTATATAGGTGTGGTCGTTCTCAACGTGTTCAACGGACCGGACTAACCTGATCTGGCTCGAAATCGGACCGGTTCAATCCGATCCCAAACCGGAAACGGTGGGTCCGATCCCGAACCGGACCCATAAACCGATTATGGGGCGGTTCCACTTCCGGTGGTTCTGGTTCCATTGGAACCGGAACCGGTTGCCTCATAATTTTAAAAATAAAAAATCGTTTGGTTGCCCAACGGCTAAATAACCGTCTACTGGTCGCGGTGTCGTGCTGGTCCCTCTAGTCCACCACATATATTCGGTGTAGGTGATGCTTTTTTTGCCGACATCGACGATATTCTTGTATAAGCGCAAGCTGCGGAAGATGGGGAAATGATTCATGAACCCGTCGCTAGAGAAAATCCCGCCGCTTCATCATCAACTACTACCGATGCCTCTAGTCATCCAAGTAACCGTCCCAAACATAGCAAAGTTTGGGATCATTTTGATATTGTCACCAAACAAGGTACGAACGACTCTTCAGTTGTTTGTAAAATTTGTAGAACAACTTATAATTATAAAACCGGCGGTTCTTCCGGGGGCACCAAAACTTTTAAAAAACATTTAGTAAAAAAACATAGTTCTGATGAGGTTACTCTACTACCAACAGGTAGGGAAGCAACACAACTTCAAATTAATACTCAAACTGGATCTAATTTCGTTTTAACACCGGCTATAAACCGTAACGCACTTGTTCGTTTATATTGAATATCGATAATCTTTAATTAACCATCTTTCATCTTTAAACTGTAGATTTAGTTTAACTACTGATATTTGGATAAACATTAAACAATTATCATTTCTTGTTGTTACATGTCATTGGATAGATGATAACGGGTACATGCAAAAACGATATTGTCATTTGATGCATTACATGTATCACATACAGGAGCCACAATTGCTAAATTTATTCATAATACTTGTAAATTTATGGAATTGCTGATAAAATATTTTATATTACACTTGATACTGCATCTAATAATACAATGGCAATACGTGATCTAAAAATACTATTAAAACCAATGCTTAAATGTGTTTTTTCAATGTTAGATGTGCATGTCATATTAGCTGTAAAAGTTGTCTATGATGATATAGATTGTCAAAGTATTGCCAAACTAAAAAATGTACGTCAATGGTTAAGACAGTCTAGAATTAAACGTGATTAACATATGTGTGCTAGTCAAAGTCTTAGGTATACTATTTTCCCACCATCCATTGAAACTCGGTGGAATTCTTTGCATCGCATGTTAGGTGATGCTTTTTTTGCCGACATCAATGATATTCTTGTATAAGCGCAAGCTGCGGAAGATGGGGAAATGATTCATGAACCCGTCGCTAGAGAAAATCCCGCCGCTTCATCATCAACTACTACCGATGCCTCTAGTCATCCAAGTAACCGTCCCAAACACAGTAAAGTTTGGGATCATTTTGATATTGTCACCAAACAAGGTACGAACGACTCTTCAGTTGTTTGTAAAATTTGTAGAACAACTTATAATTATAAAATCGGCGGTTCTTCCAGGGGCACCGGAACTTTTAAAAAACATTTAGTAAAAAAACATAGTTCTGATGAGGTTACTCTACTACCAACAGGTAGGGAAGCAACACAACTTCAAATTAATACTCAAACTGGATCTAATTTCGTTTTAACACCGGCTATAAACCGTAACGCACTTGTTCGTTTATATTGAATATCGATAATCTTTAATTAACCATCTTTCATCTTAAACTGTAGATTTAGTTTAACTAATGTTATTTGGACAAACATTAAACAATTATCATTTCTTGTTGTTACATGTCATTGGATAGATGATAACGGGTACATGCAAAAATGATATTGTCATTTGATGCATTACATGTATCACATACAGGAGCCACAATTGCTAAATTTATTCATAATACTTGTAAATTTTATGGAATTGCTGATAAAATATTTTATGTTACACTTGATACTGCATCTAATAATACAACGGCAATACATGATCTAAAAATACTATTAAAAACCAATGCTTAAATGTGTTTTTTCAATGTTAGATGTGCATGTCATATTAGCTGTAAAAGTTGTCTATGAAGATATAGATTGTCAAAGTATTGCCAAACTAAAAAATGTACGTCAATGGTTAAGACAATCTAGAATTAAACGTGATTAACATATGTGTGCTAGTCAAAGTCTTAGGTATACTATTTTCCCACCATCCATTGAAACTTGGTGGAATTCTTTGCATCACATGTTAGCTGCTATGTTACCTTATCAGGAAGCTTTAACTTTTTTCTATAATAAGTATCAAATGTCTGACAACGATGATAGTATTTTGTTGACTACTAATGATTGGGAATTTGTTACTAGATGTACTGCTTTGTTATCCACATTTAAAGATGCAACTGGACGTTTTTTCGGTGTTTTTTATCCTACTTCACATTATTTTCTTCCACTTGTATTTAACATGTTTTATAAATTTATTGAATGTAGAGAAGATTAGGATTTGGCAAAATTTGTTAATTTAATTGAGATAAAATTTTAAAAATATTGGGAAAATATACCACATGTGCATTGCGTTTCTATTTTTAGATCCTAGTCAAGGCATCGCCTCCTTTGATGCTTTTTTTTAATATTACCAAAACGATTTGGATGAGGATGTCGACGATCAAAAGATGTCAATCAGACATTCTCTCCAAATCATGTTTGCTTTGTATCATTCTGAACAGGTACAAGGATCATAATCACATAGAGCAGATGAGCAAGAAGACACTACTCAATCAAGAAGTTCGGGGATTAATTTGCTGAGAAGTATAGGGAGAAAAAAGTTGAGAGGAAGCGGATCGGCAAGAACCACGTCAAATGAGTTACAGTTCTTTTTGGGTCAAAATTTCATAACAGTTGAGAATTTTGACGTCCTGGAGGGGTGGAAGGCAAACGCTCGACAATATCCTATCTTAGCCAAAATGGCTAGAGATGTTTTTGTTGTTCAAACATCTAGTGTCGCATCTGAGTCTGCATTCTCAACCTGTGGCCGAATAATTGGAGACCAAGAACTTCTCTTAAAGCAGATTCATTATGCATGCTAACATTGCTCAAAGATTGGTTCAATACTGAGCGAAAAAATAAAAATGAAGGAGGAGTTGACGAGTTCGGCAACCAAAATTCCGAAGAAGAAGAAGAATTTGCGAAGACATTAATAATTTATGATGACTAATGTATTTCCCTTTTAAGTAAATTTCAAATGTTTATTATTCTACCTTATTAACTTTTCGAATTCAATAAACTATTTATTTTTTCATTACAATTCATCTATCATTTCATCAATAAATTTGTTATTTTTGAAATATTTGCCAAATATTTTTTTTAAAAAAACATCCTAATAAGGATGGACCAGTCCAGTCCATTACAACGGAGCAATGGACCGGAGCGATTCCATGGCTTTTGCCATGGAACCGGAACCGGTGTTATCCGGTCTCAATCCTATCCGGTCCGATCCATGAACACCTTGAGGTCGTTCCCATATAACTTTCATCTTATTACCGCTCTATTTGAGAATGGCGTCCGGAGACACATACTTTCCACCTTCGAGTAGGTGAGGCAACCATTACATTACAAGATGTCACTGTGATATGTGAGCTTCCTATTTTCGGTCGTCCTGTCATAGATCATGATGTTGACATGTCTGTAGAAGAGTGACATACTTATGTTCATGAGACATTGGGATACATTGCGGAAGAGGGTGAGATCAATGGGTCAAATGTAAGGACTAAGGGACTGGGAGAATATATGAGAGAACACCCAATCGAAGATAATAATGATGAACTTGAAGTTGAACAGTACACCCGTTCATGTGCATTCATGCTTCTTGGGGTGTGATGTGTCCAAACTCTACTGGAAACTCTATCTCACTACTATATCTGACCATACTATAGGATATTTATGCTGTAAGATGATATAGTTGGGTACTGCTGTCTTAGCGTGCTTATATAGAGAGCTCTGTACGTCAGCGGACAAGTCAAAATCCACAATTCGTGGTCCATTGCAGTTACTACATGTAAAACATATCTCTTTTCATACATATTTATTGCTTAAAGTAATTTATCTACATAACAATATTATTCAAATATTACAGATTTGGGCATGGTCTCGGATAACACCTGTGAGACCTCATGTCGGTGACATCATTGTAGACATGAATGAGTGGCATTATGATGTGTATGAGTTGATACTTCCAATGCCTCCATACGGTGCACGGTAAAATAATTAATTTATATATTTAATTTAATAGTTAATTCATGATTTTACATCTCCCATTACAAGAAAAAATGGCAGTTGGAATGCCGGCATGAGATATTATCAGACAACCCGACATTCAGTGCGTCTATTCCGTGAGATACTTGATCTTATGGTGCCACGTCATGTTACTCATATTTATAATACATTTATTTAATCTTAGCTATCTTGCAAAGTTTTATTTACGACAATTATTTTATCATCACAGTTTATATGATAGCCTTATGACACGAAAACATCTTATTTTACGGAGTTACCACATGATTGTGCACCATTTTAAGGACATCTATATGTCCACTTATATTTTTTGCTCATGTCGAGTGGCACTATCCTGATGGGTATTACGACAGTCTGGGATGATGCAACATATACCAACCACTCCACGAGGACACTTACATCTACATAGAGTTGATCGTCGGGGATGATCTGGCTTTGACTGGACGCAATATCATTCAGGATATATTACTGCGTGGCTGAATCAGAGTGGGGGTTATGCTAGTGGACCAGTGATCACTTCTTCTATAACTGTCATGACCCGAAACTTTACATGATCATCCATAAGTATCGTGGTATATATGAAATCATTCATGTTGCATATATTTTGACATTTCATATATGCATTTGAAAGCATAGAGATTGTGAATAGAATAAATTTGAAGAATTATAATAAGAATATATATTATTATTATTATAAAAATAAAAATAAAAATAATATATATATTGAATAGATTTAATATATTGAACAAAATTATAATATATGTATATTGAATAGATTTAAATTATCGAATAAATTTAATGAATATATTTTAAGGGTAGTTTTGTAATTTTTGAAAATTTGTAACAAAAATAAAAAAATAAATAAAAAATAAATTTGGAACCGCCTAAAAATTGTGAGATACACACATTTGCACATTGAGTGTGTGAAAAGCACCGTGAGCGATGGAAGGGAGAAGAGAAAAAGGGATCCGGTGTCGTCAATTTTTGGATTTCGAAACGTCATCAAAATTAGAAAATTACATATCATGAATCATCGCATCGCCACCTTCCTTTTGAGGTAGTTTTTATTCAATTTTCTTATGTTTATGTTATGGATTACTTTGAAATAATGCCAAGAAATTATAAAATTAAGACATGTGAGATATTAGATAATGATAAACAATATTTGACAAGAAAGTTGAAATTATGTTGTAGTTTTGATTTTATACGAATTTTAATGTGCATCTCTTGCATTTAATATGATTATTTAAATAAATGTTACTAGTTCTTGCATAAATATAAGTTTAAATTTAAATTGAAGGATTCCAAGATGGACAAGTTGAACTTCAAAGAAAACAAAATACATAAATAGTTAATTAAAGTTGAGAAAGAATGGATATTGGAATACTATTGCATAACCATTTAGGATTCTCTAGTATGGATATATCATAGATGACATGCATTTACTAAAATGGGTAGTAAGTTGTGCATTTGAAATGAGTTTATAGGCCATAATCTCGATCAGAACACAGATAAGGCAAATTAAGCGAATCATCGAGATTGATGCAACATAGAGTATATCTTTATAACTTGGCATTTAACTTTATATAAGTATGTGATTTGTGTTATAGGAGTACCATGAATTGGTGAATGGATTGAGATGAATGCAATATGACGTGCAAGAACTAAATTGAGTTCTTAAATGTACATGTTGGGACGTAATGTTATATGATCTAGATGATGTTATCATTCTTTTTACTGTATTATTACGATGTTATACATATAATTATGACATGTGTTCATAAGAGATTAAAGAACTGTGTTATGGCCGCTAATGACCTTGAACCATGTGTTATTGCATTTTGAGTACGGTCAGAATTACATAATCAAAGAATACAGATCCCGAGTACATTGAACTTATGGGGATTATACTACATAGTGACATTGCCATAATCGTGATCACGAATTGTGCTTGGTATTAGTTGGTTCATAACATAATAACAATACGGGCATACATGTGCATCATTTCGTTTGATACGAGTCATGTGAATTGATGCAAAGATTATGATGAATCATGTGATTATATTCATGTGCTTATGTGGATATGAATTATATGTTTATGTGATGTTAAATACTACGTTCTTTGAATATACTCATTGAGAATGCAACTCAACAAATGCAAATTAATTTTCAGTTGATGTAGATAGAAGTTGACAGTACAAGGTATTTTCTACATATTTTGAAGTATGGATTCAAGGTCGGCCGGCTGACTCTAGTCCTTCTCCCTCAGCTCATCATTTGCATATACTGAATAGGTTTTTGGTTGGGTTGTGAGGGGTACAACCTTGGTTATTTTTGTGGCATATCTCTATATGCCTTGTAAATTATATGACTTGATTGTATGATATGAAATTGCAAGTTTCGCTGTCATTAAATATAATGATATATGATATGTATGTGATATATGTAAGGGGTGTCACAACAACCACCCAGGATGGATATATGGAGTGGTATGATAGAATTACACGCCGGTTGATATCACATTTTCACAACCTTCAAAGTACGAGATATCAACCTGGGGACGCGTCCATTATGACTTTTGTGGTATATAATTAGATATTATTATTGTTTATTATTCACTATAATCCTAACATATATATTATGTTAATCAAATAATTATTATTCTTATTGTAGGCCGACTAGTTGGCATCCATGAGTATAAGTGCTCGATCTAGGCCAAGAGATGACTTAGCGGCTTGTAATTCATTACTAGATCGTTACACTGATGTTGGTGATAATGCCATGAATTTTCTCAACAGAATAGTACTTCAAAATGCTCAGTCAGTAGCCCCTGAACAACCAGTCTAAGAGCCTCAGCATTTTAGTGCGTCACTCGATGGTACTTATACTTGTGTTGGCATACCTACTACTTTGACATTCACCGGGTGGACGAGTACTTCACAACATACTGTTGGAGAATTTGACATCGGCGCTCCTTCCACATCTCGTTGGACAGTCTCCCACGGTATGTGTAATAACCCCGAAATGTTATATGATTATGTGCTACGATGATGATTTACGATGTGTTTAAGTGGGTTGTGGTACTTTAATTGGGGGTTAAAATTATGATATGATGATATGGTTTATGGAGCATGTTAGGTGTTTTTAATTGTTGTATTGATGTAGTAAAATTATAAAATATCAAGGGGAGATATTTTTATACATCGTATGAAATACCGGGACACAATTAAACACCACATGGCACCCCAACCTCACCACCCCCCCCCCCCAATCAATCAGTCACCCCCACTTGCCAACCTCTTTCCCCAACCCATACCTCATCCTCCTCTCCCACCACTCCACCTCCAACCACATGCTCTTCTCATTCTTTTCCCTCCAAAAATCGTCCTGCTAAAGCTTCAGTAGGAGGAGGAAAAACCTTGGTAAAAAGGTGTACAAATCCTTGCAAAAAGAGGAGCAAAACGAGAGGGGTAAGTTGGTACCCTGTTTTCTGGGTTTTTGGTTGAGTTTGGGTTTAGTAGTGATGCTTTTTATGCATGCTAGTGTAGGTATGAACGAAACCTTGGTATGTATGTTTACATGGAAGTATTATGAAGTTCCTAGCATGTTTGTTCGAGCATATTACTTACGTTATGTGTTGGTTTTCTTGTTATGAAAGTAAGTGCTCGAAATTCTGGGCAAGGAAGAACATGCTCTGTTTCATATATAAGTTGGTTGAGGCTGAAGATTTTGATGAGGTTATGTTGCATGCTAACTTAGGTTTTGTTGAACCTTGAATTTAAGTGCTTACATAGAAGTGTTATGAAGCCCCTAGCATGTTTATTTGAACATATTACATGTTTTATGTGTTAGAATTCTTGTTATGAAAAGTGGTGCTCGAAAATCTGGGTAAAAACTATGATGCCCTGTTTTTGGAACGATTGGATGAGTACTGATAAAGTTGGGCAATTTTAATGCATGTCGGTTTAAGCTTTGAGTGGAACTTTAATTTGAATACATGCATGGAGGTGTAATGAAGCTATTGATATGCTTGTTCAGGCATTTTACGTATGTTATGAAGTAGTTTGAAGGGCATGAAATGAAGTGTTCGAGATTTCTGGAAAATCTCGCATGAATAAGAACGACCGATCGATCGGTGATGAACACCGATCGATCGGCGCAAATGCCGTAGCAAAAGAATGAAAATGATGAACAGTTAGCGATCGATCGGTAGGGGAGACCGATCGATCGGAGTCACTGTTCATGTGTTAAAAAATTTTATATTCTTTTTTTTTTAGGAATTGATTACGATTCTCGTATCGGTGCCTAATATTTTATTATGTGGTTGTGTAGAGCCATCCCAGGTACCAGCACAATCAAGGAGATAAAGTCTGTTGACTCCTCCTCCTTTTGAAAAGGTACGTAAGAGACGTACGGGCATCGGACGGTAAAACACATCCCTACACTATGACTATGCATTTATCGCATGAATATATACGATGAAATGATGATGTTTATACGATGTTTATATGATGATGTTTATACGATGTTTATATGATGATGTTTATACGATGTTTATATAATGATGTGATACGATGTTTATTTGTGGTAAGTGCCACGGGGTAAGATGCCCCACATGGTAAGAGGCCATGCGATGTTATTAGTGTTAAGATGCCACGGGGTAAGATGCCCCACATGGTAAGAGGCCATGCGATGTATATTTGTGGTAAGATGCCACGGGGTAAGATGCCCCACATGGTAAGAGGCCATGCGATGTTTATTTGTGGTAAGATGCCACGGGGTAAGATGCCCCACATGGTAAGAGGCCATGCGATGTTTATGTGGGGCCTGATTTACTTAATCCATTATGTATCCATTAAACATACATATGTGAGTCTGAATTAAGTAATATACCATGCACGGATTAAGAGTTCATGCTAGTTAAGTTGTTTACAAGGTTATCAAAAACCTAACAAACTATACATATCATGTACATAAACAACCTAATACAAAAGAACTCCTAGGCAGTGGTTCCCCTCGCAGCGGAAATCATGACTCACGCTCCCCACGTCTATGAGTCCCTACAGAAACATTCACAACGTGAGTATAGATAACAACTATCTCAGTGCAATATCAAAACACAATATCAATATCAATGATAAAGCACAATAAATCATCTAACGTGAATGTTCTGTCTCATGCATCCACAAATGCACCATGTCATGACATGTCTCAACAAGTTCCCTATTATCACGAGTCTCATATGATATGCCTATTCAGCTCAATATGTCAGTGAAACCACATCACATCTTCATATTAGCAGCACATATCATAGTACCATACTCATCTGTGATAATAACCAGAGTATATACCCACACCAGGCGTATATCTCTCAAGCCAAAGCATATGTAGTATATCTATCGTGGCAACGATCCCAGCCCAAGCATATGCCCAACACTAGCATATCTATCCAGGCACCGATCCCAGTCAAAGTATATGCCCAACACTAGCATATCTATCGTGGCAGTCAAAGCATATACCCCACCAGGTATATCTATCAAGACAATGATCGTACCAAAGCATATACACATATCTATCAAGGCATCCATACCAATCATATGAAATCTATGTATGCACATGCATATGATACTACCAATCATATGACACAAAGATAACATAAATCATATGATATCAAAACCATAATAGCATCATCATATCATATCTATACTCCGTACGTCAACACGTACCTGTACTGCGACACAAACGAGATAAAGCAGTTGTCAATAGCTAAGTGCCTCGTTGTCCTGTCCCCTGTGATGGTGCTACAACAATGCCAACAATATATCATGTTATCATAGGCATTAAAATCAAATTCCACAAAAATATAAAATTTCAACATTCTGCCATCACCGATCGATCGCCTAAAATCTCGATCGATCGCCGAACTGTTCATGCTTCACCGATCGATCGCACAAAATCACCGATCGATCGCCACCTTGCACCGATCGATCGCCTCAAATCACCGATCGATCGCCTCATGCTCAAACCGCCTTAAACCTTCACTGGTCGCGGCGATCGATCGAGACCACAGCCGATCGATCGGCCCGATCAGAAAATGAGAAAAAATGGCGATTTCAAGCTTATCTCCATGGTTCTTATCCTCTAATTCATTTTAAACCATGTCAACATGTTTCTTGCAATCTCTAGGAACATAATAACTTGTTTCTATCAGCAAAGAATCCAATTACTAACATATCAACAAGATATGATTCTTTACATAAAAATTTCATATGCTATTTCTCATATAGCAACACCAATAACAAAAACAAGTATAAAACCATAATTTTCTTACCAAGATGGTACAATTCCACTTCACACACCTTCCTAGCTTACTTTACAAGTGACTCTCAAGCTCAAACCACAAGGAAGTTGAAAGAGATGGAGAGGAGCTTGGTAGAGATTTGTAGGTGTAAAATGGTGTGTTATGTGATTACACCTCCCTTATCCACTTGATATAGATCATTAGTCCCTTAATTCACTTGCTATCATGCCATTTAGGGATAATTACATGTTAAATAACATGTACATGAAATGAACCTCACATTCAAATGAAACTCTAATTTACATTAAAGTCATATGCATACTCAAATGCAAACTCATATGCACATGTTTATGCACCTTCAACTCTTAATCCATAATTCATATGTTTATATTATGAATGCATTACACACCATGTTTCATGCCATCCCATATTTCATTTCATATATGAAGCAATTCATTCTTGGTTCCACTCGAACCCCCATTATCATATCGTCAAGTGATATAATTACACCATAATCATATCATACGTATATTAACAAATCGAGGCATTACATTTATTTGTTGTAAGATGCCACGGGGTAAGATGCCCCACATGGTAAGAGGCCATGCGATGTTTATAATGTGGTAAGATGCCACAGGGTAAGATGTCCATATGCATGATTATGAATCAGGAACAACAAGAAGAAGGTAACGAATAACCAGCATGTTCACTTAACTAAGATGTCGTACATTTACTGTTATGTTTTGTTATGATGTTATAAGATGATGATGCTATAAGATGATGATGCTACAAGATGATGATGCTACAAGATGATGATGTTATAAAATGATGATGCTTATATGATGATGATGTTATAAGATGATGATATTTACAAGATGATGATGCTTATATGATGATGATGTTATAAGATGATGATATTTATAAGATGATGATTTTAATCATTCATGTCAAGAATTAATGATTTTTATGCATGGCTATGAAACATGGACAACCAAAGAGGGTTAATGCGATTAACCAGGAAGTATACGTTACCAATTATTTTCATGCATTTATTTATATGCCATTGCATTATGATGTTAAGTAACGATGTACATGCTCATGATGGGTTGTTCCTATAGGTACACTTTTGGACTAAAGGACTAAGGGTCGGGTTGAGGCAGTGAGCTACGAGGAACACATGAACGTATAGGATTCAGCTTCTGTTTAGTATCTACTCTAGGAGTAGTATAAATCTAACATGTTAACATTCATTATGGGAATGTAACTAATAAGCTTTGAAGTTTTATTTGGCCTGTAATTCTGTTAGCTCATGTAACAACTAGAACCCTAAGATGTTATTAATGCATGATTAGTCATTCTTATGTCTCTAAAACACTGTTAAGGTGGGAAGACCCCACAGTATGAGCACGGCAGAGGAGGTCTATCGGCCGATCATGACATCATGTGATGTTTCACCATTTACTCCACATGATCAGGACATACATACAACCTCGTACTTTAGTCTTTAGACACGTGGACCTTCACTTACCAGCTTACGTGCCACAGCATCCACATTTTATATCTCATATTTCATAAGGTGATATGATGTCGGCATACAGAAATGTACCACAATTCACTTCTTCATCGAGTCAGAATGAGGAAAGTGTGAATAGAGATCCACAAACAAATCTTAGTGCTCAGCCTATCAATTAGGGAGTTAGAGAGCAAATAATTACACAACCGCCTAGATGTGGCACTGTAGAGCATTTAATTTATCGCCCATACAAATAGTTAGATACTACTTCTGAATAATGTACAGGAGTATTTCATATAAGTAGTTTGATTGTGCAATTGATAAATTAATTTAAAAATAAAATAGATATAATTAAATAATGGAAAAAAATTTATTTATAAATCGTTTTCTTGATAGACGATTTTTCATCTGATTAAAATCGTCTTTTTAAAACACGATTTTAAAAAATAATTTTTTTTTTATGAAATCGTCGATCACGATTTAAAAAAAAATATTTAAATCGTCGTCTGCATCGACAATCTCATTTAAAATAAAAAAAAATGTTAAATCGTCATTGTCAAAAACGATTTACCTTAAATGTATAACAAGTTTATTTTTCAAGGTAATTTCGATTTTTTTTCGTTTTTTTAACAATAATTTAATTTTTTTGTCGATAACTTTCATTTAGAATGATAGATAATTTAAACATAATTGTAAAATAACTTCAACTTCATGTTTCGATCTTAGTGATTGTCATATATTTCACATTATAAGATGCCTCGTGTTCGAGTTATCCTTCTCCCCTAAAAATTTAAAAAAATCTACCTGGTAGAATAATTGTTTATCAGTTTTCATTAAAAAAACATATATGAAAATGAAGATAAACGAGATTGGACTAATAAAAATATAAAACAAACAATTTTATTTTTTCGTTATAATTAATAATTATAACATTTTAAAATAATTAATGAAATTGAAATATCTATGTACGTCAAGTAAATAGTGGTAAGTTTGCTAGTATTATATTCGGTGAGTGTAGTAGTTAGCCCTGGGCCCATACATTTTTATATAATCGCGTTCCTGGACCGGTGTAGTATTTACAGTTGTATTCAATGCACGTGTGGGCCTACCCCAGTCAGCCCATACTACAATTAACGTCCCGTTACCTATAAGTAGATATTATCTCACACTTTTAGAACAAAAAATAAAAATAAAGTATGACTTTATTTTAAGTAATTATTTACATTTTCATTAACGAAAGTTGAGTTTTGATAATCAATAGTCGATATAACAATCTTTTATAGGATTGATATGTAAGTTAGCATTCATAGAATTATTATATGGTCAGTTTGGCTATCGATCGAATCGAATTTTCAAAATTTAATAAATCAAAAAAAATATGGTCACTGACATTATTTTTAAATCTAATTAACTGAACCAAAAAAAAATATCGGTAAATTCAAATTAACCGATAGTTTTCTAAAAAATATCTAAAAAATTTTAAAAAAAAGATACCTGGTTTAAAAACATAAAAACAAATAAAATAATGATAGAAAATGATTTAAAATAAATCTAGAAAATATAATTTTTCTATACAAAAAATTTAACATTAAATTAATTCAGTAAATTCGATTAAATAATATTTTCAAATGAAAACCAAAGCCCAACCAAATTAATAACTTTTCTAAAAAGCAAAACCGAATTTTCGAATTTCCAAAGTCAATTAATTCAATTTAATCCAATTTCACTCACCTATACTTGTATAATATTTTTTGGGGAATAGTTAAGTAAGTCCTAATTTTTCTTTTTGATCAAGTGTCAACTAAAATAAAATGGAATGAGTAAAAAGTGACAGATCGAAATTCAATAAAATGTCAGGTCAATCTTCAAATTATAAATCGGCTCCCACTCTTTGACTGGGTTTATTCTTGTCTCATGAGGTAGCTTCATCTATTGAATGTCTCATAAAATAGCAAATACCAATTTCTTTGATGGGATCTCAGTATTAGACCTAGACCTGGCCAAAGGGTCATAAATGACCCTTAACCTGCCTGTAATCGGATCGTGGTCAATGAGCCAGTTAGCCGGGTCAACAGTTCAAAGAGTCGAACCCGTAACCGACACGTCTATAGGCGGACGAGATGATTAAGGTCATAAGTTTCTAACCTATGAACCACCGGTCAAAGGGTTTATTTTAATTTTTTTTCATTTTTAAATTTAAAGCATATATATGGTGTGGATTTGAATTCATAAAATAATTAGCTTCAACCACTAAAATATAAGAGTCTTGTTTATCTAAATAGAATGTTGTAATTTATATATATTAATCAAACAAATATATCTTACACATTTTGATTATTTGAGCTTGAATATATTTCATGTTATTTTATGTTTAATCTATGGAGAAAAACACAATCAAATATTTTTTACACTTTTTTTTTCAAGTTTTAATAATGTTTTAAATTTTTTTTAAAAAAGAGAAGGTCAAACCTGAACCGAAATCGTAATCAATGGTTCGTGAACCGTAATCAAAACAGTCAAGAAAGATTAAGTTAAAAGGTTGAGATTTTTTGAACCATCGAATCGAAAGTTCTGAATGGTAAGTAATGTCTAACCAATCATGTACAAATGTACTATCCGGGCTGTCGTCTAATCTATTATTCTATTCCCTCGAAGGACTTTTCGTAATAAAAGTATAAAACGGGCCAAATTGTGGGGTCTGGTTCCAACTGTCATGCCCCCTTCTATTTCTTCTTTTTGCAAATTGTGCTTTCGTTTTCTACGGGGAAAAATAATATATATCTTAGCAAATATATTCCTTCTTCATTAATAACATGGCTTTCCTGCGTATAATATATTATTCCAAAAAATTCATTTTTATTATTTTTTGCACTTCTATCGGACCAAATCGGTGATGGAGCGAATTTACTTTATCAATTCCAAACTATCAATTATCTCATTACAAAAAATAAATTATTGTAAATATTTTAAGATTATTGAAGTGAAAGGCCTTATGGCGAATTTGACAAATTCCAGGTGTTTAGTAGTCTACAAACATATGTCAGTCAGGTAGACAATTTCGATACGATAATCTCGAACGAGAAAATGTTGGTATATGAATACAACCCGTGACCAAAAATCTCTATGTTTACCTATTCTATCAATTCAGTCACATCATGAGGGACGTTTCTAGCATATTTTTACCACAAGAAAATTGTTGTTCTAAAACGATATATTTAATTAATTTTGGTGATAGTGTGCGTTGCCAACAGCTGGAAATTGTTATGCAATGATGTGGTACACATATAAAATATGCTTAAGCAAAAGAGGCAAGTGATCCACATGGATACCAAATGCTTTTAAGGCTTCACTCATCATTACAAAATACATAATACCATATGAAATAATGTCCAACTCTATCTGATAAAATTTAGAAATATAAAATATTTTTTCAAAAAATAAAAATTAGAGATATTATTCTGCTTGTTATCTAAAGGCTAGTGATAATGCCAGAGCCCAAATTATTGGTGCCAGAGCATTCTTTTTAAATTTCCAAGTTTATCCTTTTGCCTAGAAAAAAATGATATAAGTTGATTTTTAAAAAAAAAAAAAAAATCATAATTCTCCGGACTCTCACATGAATCTGCCCGCTCCGACTGCATCGACGCGATGCCTTTATTTGTTCTTCGCGGTTTCAATGGTCTAAACAAGGCCACTTCTGAAGAATCATGATTCTCAGATTCTTGAAAACTTAAAACCGATGAAGCCAATTTGGCGTCCATATCATGTGAAGAACATAAGCCTTCTTCATTAATCCAATCATAGGTTCAAAATTAGGAGCCCCCCAAAAAAACTCTAAATCAGTCAATAACAGATAAAAAATGGTACAATATTTTTCATTAATTTTTTCTCCCAAATGCAAGAAAGGGCAAGAACAAACCTCGGACTCAAAAGAATTGTTGTGATCCCGCATTCTTTTCAATAAGGAACAGAAGAATCATCCCACTACTGAAAGAACTTGCCCCCATCGGCGCCGATGCCCGTTGGATTGCGGCGAAATGCAGATCGACCAGGGGCAACCTGATTCTCTCCCTCATCCTCTTCATCTTCATCACTGTAATATTCTCCATCATCAGTACAGAAATGGCAGATGAAAATAGCGTGACCGAGCTTCAAGCCGGCGGCTTTCCACGGCTGCGGCGCAACAATGTTTCGCCACCAAAAAATTAGCAACATGCACTTTTTAATCGCAATCCCAGCTGAGACTGGCTTGATCCGATTCGCAGAACATTCTGGTTGGTTTACTGCACAGTTTGCAACCCTTGTTCGACATTTGATTCCACAAAATTTTTGTTTTCTTCTTGGATTTAATTCAAGAAAGTTTTGTAATTTTAAAGAATGGAAGAAAGTTGAAAATTGGATGAAGTGGTAAAGGTGGAGCTGACCACAAGGGCCACCGTTGACCCCACAAGTGAAGGGCAAGTTGCGTTTTTTTTTCATTTTTTGTTTTTTCAAATGGTAAATTGGGACCTTATCTAAAATGCTCCTGCCCGTCTCTCCACTCAGCCGACCAGGGGAGTCAAATTCTCTCAAATTGGCCCCATAATTCCTTTGTACAGTGGAGTGGAATCGCGACTCTCTGAAGTCAAATACTAAATTTATATTACATCAATGTTCAGAGACTATAAAGTTGAGAAAAATCCCTTTATTAACAATCCAAGGTTACTTGTAGATTACAAAAAATGTTTTAAAATTATTAATGATTAAGAAAGATGCTTGTGACTTATGCCAGTTTCCTCCACGGAACGGCAATGGCTCTCACCTTTTTCCACTGTTCTCCTACATTAACCAGTCAGTAACTCTCTCCCCTTTTTTTCCCAGCAAGAAAATAAGTTCAAATCAAGAATCTGTAGATTCACAGCCCATTGCGTTTTTACTAACTCTCACTTACTGTTTTCTAGACAATCCCTTTTGCTTTAGCTACATATAGTAAATATATAGTTTATAAATTCCCATCGAAGATCCAATTTTCCGAGCTTGTTAGTTGTCAAGATTGAATTATTGCAACTATGGGTCAAGAAAGAACACAAATCCTGGTATTTTTTCTGGTTGAACTCCTGTTTCAAGTACTCATTACATCAGCGGCAGCAACTCCACTCAACTGTACAGACACCAAACGCCTATGTACCTCTTTTCTAGCCTTCAAGCCCACGCCAGAGCAAACACTCCCTGTTATTCAAAGCATGTTCGATGTTTTACAAGAGGACATAACTTTTGAAGGGAATGGTAGGGATTACATTTTCATCAAAAAGAACTGTTCTTGCGCTTCAGGAGTGAAAAATTACTTGACAAATACTACTTTTACTGTGAGGGAGAATAACGGGTCTGTCTATGATTTGGTGATGGAGGCTTACAATGGGTTGGCGTATTTTCCTTCAAATTTCACTAGAGCAGCTAGAAAAGGTGCGGTGGTGTCACTTAAGCTCATGTGTGGTTGCTCAGGTGGGCTGTGGAACTATCTGATGAGTTATGTGATGGAAGATGGGGATAGCGTGGAGTCTTTGTCTAGCAGATTTGGGGTTAGTATGGATAATATAGAGGCTGTAAATGGGATTGCTAATCCTGATAATGTGACAATTGGGGACCTTTATTACATACCACTGAATTCAGGTACGGTTGTTTCTTCTCTTCCCCTTTTTTGGGGGTTTGGATTTGAATTTCATGTATTTTTTGTTAAGTTTTGTTGTTACGGTGATTATGATCTTCAGTTTGATTTTGGGTTCTTGATTAGTGTTCAATTTTGTTATTTCCTTGACTTATTTTTTAATGGAAAATTGGGGTTTGACCTTTTGAGGTCACTTCAGATCATATTTATTTTTTCTTTATAGTTGGTTAGGATATTTGATCTTTCGGGGCAAGGATCTGTGATATATAGCATCAAGATTTGGGCTATATTGAATTTGAAATGTTTGGAATATTTTTAGAATTTTCGTTTATGTGCATAGTCTAATATGCTAAGTCTAACTAATTAGATTTGATTCTGTCAAATATTTTTCCACTCAAACTCTGTAAAAAGTAGGGATTATGCAATGTGAAAGGGTGAAAAATGCTTTCGAATGGTTGAAAATTCTGTTATTTGGGAACCATGGTTTGCAAAAAGCCGTCATGGAACGGAACTACGATTTCACGGCAAGAAACGGCTATTGCGGAACATTTTTAAATTTTTCCAATTTTTTCATGAATAATTTATCCAAATTATTTAATATTTTTATTTTTAATTAAAAAAAATCCGCGGCAATAACCACGACCATTCCACGAAATGTCAATGGAACTGGAACAGTAGCCTCCGCAACTCCCTCCGCGACCGTGTCGGCGAACCATGTTGGGAGCGTTCTGGTTGTAGTGTGCAATCAAAATATATTATTTAAGAAAAAAGCACTTGTCATGTTTTTTTTTATCTCACCGAACACAATGAAATGTATAAAACGAAGCAAAGAACTATTGCGAAATGAGTAGTTTGAAAGGAATATACTGCAACCAGAGTCCTGTCGCTGACATAGAATTTTGGGTGTGAATTGTAACTCAGATTCGCTATTTCAGCCTGCTGAAAAGTTATCCTACTTAATGGTTCACGATGGCGCCTGTTAAAGTCGGGTTAAGACATGATACATAGAACCGTTGACAGGTTTTTCAGTTACTGTGTATGTGGTTTTGGAAACAGTGGGTTTCTGGTCAGCATTTATGGACCAGATCATATCACAAAATAGAATCACATTATGTTTGAGTGATGAGATAAGTTTCTTGTGTTACCAAATTTCATTAAAAAGTAAATATGATAATATTGACACGTTACTATTTTGATATCTAATGTGGCTAAAGCAGGTTCTTGCTTGATAGAGTTTTTAATGTAATGTCAAAATCCAATTCCCGCCACAGATATAGATTTTTTGGGTACTTTTTTGGTAATAACATTTACTATTTGTCTCATGTTCTCCCTCGCTCCTTTTCACTTTTCCTTTTGTCCGTCACGTTTCAGCTCCAGGCGAGCCTTATCTTGTAAATGATGACGTACCAGTTCCTGTTCCAGCTCCATCTGCTGATAACTTTGCAGGTATGATATGTTTCTTAGTTAGCATTCTCTTTTATGCGTGTACTCAAAAAATATACAGTTGTTAGTTTCTTCAGAAAGCATTGAATGGATATGTTTTACATTCACTCCCATTATAATTATCTGAAAATATGTTTTCTGGTTATGCTATTATTTATTACCTAACAAATCATATATTCCAATTTGATACTAACATTTCACTTTGTGCATTTTTTACTAGTTGGAGATCAGGTGGATCACAAGTCTCACATACCTTATTGGTGGATCATTGGAAGTCTGGCCGCTGGATTGATTCTGGTTATTGTTGTGGTGCTTCTATTTGTTTGCTTGAAATCGTCTGCCTATTCTGGTGGATCTCGAGGAAGCCACCCTAAGGATTCCAGAGGGAAGAATTCTCACAAATTTCACGTTCTCCGAAACTCGAGTTTCTGCTGTGCTTCAGGGAGGTCCATCTGTTGCAACTCTGAGAATTCGAAGCATCATATTGGGGAATCTAGCAACCGGCAAATAAATATTCCTACAGGTTTTAACTTCGACTGCTGTTATGTTATGAATCTAGGAAGATGTTAACTTCGTTAAAGTATCATGTGATGAGTATTATTTTTGTTTGTTTCTGAGTTCCTCTGGTTTGTTGACGATTTGTCTTGGTGGAATGAGGCAGCTGGCTACAAAACTGAAGCCATACACTTTATTACCCACTTTTCCACAATGGACCAAGGAATTTAGAAGATTTTAGGTGTTTTTTTTTTTGCTATAAAATTTTTAATTGTATCTGCTAATGTTATTTTGTTGAATGTCCTCTGGAATTCTTTTAATAAATTGAAATATTTCCTGAACTATGAGTGTAATACGCTTGGATTGCATTTCTCAAGATTCGTTAAAACCTGCTTCTGGTTTCCCTCTCGTTACAAGGTCATTAACATGCATAATATTGTTTAGGAAAATTCACAATATCATATTATTAATTGTACTTGTCTTGTCTACTGCAGTGATAGGTACTGATGTATTTGGCATGGATAAGCCTGTAGTTTTCACATATGAAGAAATTATGTCTTCGACAGACGGGTTTTCCGAATCTAATCTTTTGGGACATGGAACTTATGGTTCGGTGTATTATGGCCTTCTTCGAGACCAGGTTCAAAACTTTTGAATTTGCTGATTGCTATTTCAATTAAGTTATGATAATGTGACGTTGTGGGGTAAAATTTCAGGAAGTCGCTATCAAAAGAATGACTGCTACAAAAACTAAGGAATTTGTGGCAGAGGTGAAAGTTTTGTGCAAAGTCCATCATACAAATTTGGTAATGTTTTTTTCTTTTGCATTTCATGTCCTGCTGCTCGTACTCTTGGTTTTGAGATTATATAATGTTGATTATTTTTTGTTTGATTTTTTCAAAGGTAGAATTGATCGGTTACGCAACTAGTGTTGATGAACTCTTTCTTGTATACGAGTATGCTCAAAAGGGTTCTCTTAGAAATCACTTGCATGATCCTCATACTAAAGGTGAGCTCACTCTAGCCCTCAGTATCAGAGGGGATCCCTCTATTTTGAAAATCTGCATTGTTGAGTTTCACCCACTCATATTTAACTTGGGCCTCCGCATATCTCAGTTTGCATTGATCAGTATAAATATTTAAGCACGATTGATTTAAATAATTTTCCGTTGTTTTGGTCATCATAGAATTAGCTCTGATTTTTTTTTTATTTTGATAGGCAAATAAATTTATTCAAACTAAAAATGAGAACAAGAGGTACTCAAGAGAAACATAGACCAGTGCAAAACATGCTACAGACAACTTAAAACAACAAGATACCAAAGACAAAACATCGGACTATACAAAATACTTCTAAACTAATTAAAGCAACTATCAACATTCTCTAAAATAGAATAAAAGAGATTAACATAGACAACCATGAGATCTTGAAACCAATCCGAGACTCCATAGCACGACATAATTGTTGACTTTATTGTGATCCAACATAGACAACCATGAGATCTTGAAAACAATCTGAGACTCCATATCACGACATAATTGTTGACTTTATTGTGATCCATTGCCTATTGGGTTTTCATCCCACGATGTCAGATCCAAACGCAGCGGAAATAAACATAAGCAGATCTAGACCCGGGGACGGACGATCGCGCCTAATTCATATATATACATGCATAAATCGAATATAAATGCACGAAAAAGATATTACCGTTCACCGACGTAAATCTGATAGCTGTGATCCCTCAAGTCCAATCAACCTGACCAGATCTACAAACTCAGCACCAGTGCTAGTTTGATGTTAGCGTTTCTATGAGAGTGAATGTAATTGTGTATTGAATGGAATTGTGTAACCATAGAGAATGAACATATATTTATAGTTGAAATGAGTCAGCTAATTGGGATAGGGTTGTTTGGCTTGCTGGACATTTATTCTAACATTGCCAAGTTCTGATTTTAATAATTTCCTTAACCATGACTTCGCTACGATCCATTAGCTCTAATAACTTACATTGGATTCTGTCTCCATGATCTAAATAGGTCATACGTCGATATCGTGGGTCACGAGGGTTCAAATAGCACTTGATGCTGCTAGAGGCCTAGAGTACGTACACGAGCACACAAAACCACACTATGTGCATCGAGATATCAAAACAAGCAACATTTTACTTGACGGCAGCTTCAGAGCAAAGGTTTGCTGTTCTACCTAAGTTATTTGTGCAACTAACCATATACGATTACCTCATGTAATCAATATAAATTTGTGTAGATTTCAGATTTTGGTTTGGCGAAACTTGTGATGAAAACTAACGACGGTGAAGAGTCGGTCACGAGGGTTGTAGGAACATACGGTTATCTTGCTCCAGAGTAAGTGTTAACTATACTAACTAGTAAAAAATGTTTTATTTATCCCAAAATACTTTTTAAGTTGCCCCTGAATAAATTCTTGTGTATTATTATTTTTCTATTTGATTTAAAATTATGGATTCTTCAGATACTTGAGGGATGGCCATGCTACAAACAAAAGTGATGTCTATGCATTTGGTGTGGTGCTTTTTGAATTAATATCGGGAAAGGAGGCTATGACAAGAAGTGCTGAAAGACGGTCATTGGTATCGATTGTAAGTCCTGGCATGGCTTCCTTGGATGAATACAAATGAGAATTTTTTCTGATGAATCAATCTGTATTTGGTCCGAGTGTTTGAATAATCACATTATATGATTTTCTCCATGCCTTCACTTTTCAAAATTATCAGAATCGAGGCCAATAAATGACATTCTATCTAAGGTTAACTTCGTTGCCACGATCCTCTAATGCTGTGAAGTTTCAGGTAGTGGCCGCTCTGAGGAATGCACCCGACTCCATGAGTATGTCAAGCTTGAAAGATCACATTGATCCTAATTTGATGGATTTGTATCCGCACGATTGTCTTTTCAAGGTAATGTAATGTGATGTCAGAAGTCAAACTCTAGCTTATCAAATTTTAGTCACCCCTCTATATTTGAAGTAGTTTTTTCCCTATTTTCCCCCTGATACGAAGATGCTCGGTTGAAGATTTTGTTGAGAATAGTGAATAGCCATCGTTATTTTCTTTTTTGAAATCCAAGATCCGCATATGCACACATTGCAAAACCAAAAACCGTAGCTCATATAGAAAACGTTCTGACCAGCCAGCCAAAAAACATAACCGAGCTGATCACTTCTTGTTCTTGTGTATATTTACGTTACAGATGGCTATGTTAGCGAAACAATGTGTGGACGAGGACCCCATTTTAAGACCGGACACGAAGCAACTGGTGATATCACTTTCACAGATCCTACTGTCCTCTATCGAATGGGAAGCAACTCTCGCAGGAAATAGCCAAGTATTTAGCGGCCTCGTTCTTGGAAGATGAACGATTGCTGGTTTTTGAACCCGACGATCAAGATGGCTGATTCCGTGTTTTTTGTTATGGTTGGATTTTTTTGGTATGTGTAGTTTTTGTTTATATCCCCACAATTTATGCAAATATAAGATGGAGCAGATGCACTTATTATTCGGTAACTCTCTCTTTGGTCGATTCATTGATTTACTTGGTTTGGAGATCTTTTTGGTTCTTGATAAAATTAAGTTTGATGTTAAAAACACAGACGATGGGATGTATTTTATTGAGGACCTTAAAAAGGGCTGTTATTGAAAATGGAATGAAAATGTGATATTGGAATACAACATGATTTTGAAATGGATATGTGCAGTGAACTGGGGATTCATCTATTTCTAGGAGTCCATGCACTAGTTTTCTGGTTGGTAATATTGTAGAAGAGATCATAGCAATTTTTAATATATTTTTATTGATTGAAACAAATTTTTTATTTGATAAAACTAGACATGACATTTTTTTAAGATTGTATTTGGTCGTAAGTATTTGATTTGGACGAAGATATTTGATTTTGAGAACGATTGCAAAATATATCCAAGAATTTGTCATAAATACTTAAAAAAATACTAAATTGCACATGGATTGGATTTAAAATTTACCTGAATTTGATACATTCAAACAGTTCCAAAAATTTGAAATCAATTTAAAATCCATCATTTCAAATCAAAACTTAACTGTATTTTCAATATTAAAGATAATATTTTATTTGTGTGAACCAAAAATATCTGGATAAACTCTCAACGAAGTCAACAATTTTGTTTAAAGATGGCAGTGAAACCAACTAATTGAGCCAAACAAATTAATTCCGCTTAAGATAAAGTAATTTATACAAAGTTGAAAAGTTAAATTATGATTATTAGTATTATTAGATATTATAAGGAATACGGATGTATAAATAATAGTGTATTTATTTCAAATGATTAAAATTGATATTATAAATTTGATCATGTGATGTGTTACTATTTTGCCCTTAGATCCTTATTAATAAGACTAATTATTATTTTTATTATTTTAGTATTATTTATTAAATAAATCATTTTACTGATTGGATTTTGTTAAAGATTAATTGTCTCATCATACAACATGATTTTTTATATCAGTTGGAAATAATCCTATAATTGATTGAGTAATTTAAAATAAATAATAGATAAACTTGGTAAGCCCATCCATTGATTAATAAACGGTGAAAGAGTTGCACTTTTCTGATATACTAAGTAAACATCTGCACGTAATGCATACAAATAGATTAAATAATATAAAATATAATTTTATATATCATAATTTTATTTGAAATATAATAGAGTTGGAGTTATTTTAAAATTTAAAGTTAATATTTGAAATTCCAATTTATTATGTCACGTTTTATTTAAAAATAATAGTATAATGAGAAGGGGTACTTTGGGAAAAAAATTGTTATGGCATGAGAGACCAACTGTTGTTGCTCGAAAGTTTTCTTAATTTATCGTATAATTGATTGAGTAAAATTTTAAAATAAAGAATAGATGAACTTGGTAATTCCATCCATTGATTAATAAACATAGTCAAAGAGTTGCACTTTATTGTATACTAGTAAATATTTGCACGCGATGCGTGCAAATAGATTAAATTATAATATAAACTTTAATTTTATATATAATAATTTTTTAAAAAAAAGATAATTAAGTTGGAGTATTTTTTATTTAAGTTAATATTTGAAATCCTATTTATTATGTTATGTTTTATTTAAAGATAATAATATAATGGGAAGGGGTACTTGGGGGAAAAATGATATGACATGAGAGACTAACATTAATTGCTCTAATGTTATCTTATTTTATCCTATAATTGATTGGGTAAAATATTAAACCATTGATTAATAAACATTGTGAAAGAGTTGCACTTTATGATATACTAGTAAACCTCACGCGATGCATACAAATAGATTAATATAAAATATAATTTTACATATAATATTTTTTTTGAAATATAATAAAGTTTGAGTTTTTTTTATTTAAAGTTAATATTTAAAATTCCAATTTATTGTGTTATGTTTTATCTAAAAATAGTAATATAATTACAAAGAGGTATTTTGGGAAAAAAATTGGTATGACATGAGAGACCATCAGTAGTTGCTCTAAGGTTCTCTTCCTTTTTATATACTAGTGTTGTCACGCCCCCAGACTGGGGTCGATAACATCGGCATTGATTTTAAATATAATTCAAAATCAAAGAAGCCTCGTAATACAGAATTCTACGAAACCAGTCTGTTAAAATAAATAATCCTTACAAATATCAGCGGAAACTTCAAAAATGAATGGCAGCGGCAACTAAATCATTATCTCCAAAACTGATTTGATCTTCATCTTCGATTTTTATTCGCTTCTATCTGGAGAGTGGATGTAAGAGGTGAGTGTTTTGAAAAACACTCAGCGAGTGGGAGCCAATCGATGTGATAATATAATACTTTTTTCATAATTTTTCAAAACATATATCATAATCGGAGCATATACTGGTATGAATACTGAAACATAAACTTAACAGAATTGCTCTAATCAGAGCCAGAACGGAACATGTCATATCAGAAATATTTTTCATATACGTAAAGCACAGTAAATCCTCTAATTTTCTCCTGGTACTGATATCAGTTCTCTAGACTTAACCCTCCTAGAGATAAGGTCAGAAACATCGGATCACCCACGAATAAAGGGTCTGGACTTTCCAGAACAACGGTTAAACACCGTATCAGGTCAGAATGTCGGTTATAATCCCAAGCATCAGGGTCAGAAACAGAAACAGAACTCGAAATTCCCACCAATTGGATTTCGAAATTTAAAGTGCTTCAAAAATGTAATTTTCATCAAAACATCAGAATTTCATAGTTTCAACATAATTCACATAATCAATTGAGGTTTCAAAACATACTTGTGATTTTTCAAAAACGGAATGAATATATAACAAGAGCCCACTTACCGTCGGATTTACGAAGCGTGGTATAATGGATCCTTGGGTGAAATATAGTGCAAAAGCTCTCTTCCCTTGCCTTGAAGTGTTCGAAATTCTTGTGTGTGAGATGGTGTGTATTTTCGAAAAAGGTGTTTGAAGATATGATATCATTTTCTTAGCATAGAATGGTGTGTTTTAAGGCATAGGAATAATTAATTGGAATTCATAAATTTATGCCATTTAATGACATCATTTTGGGCAAGGTAATTGAATGTATTAGTGAGTCAATTGAATGGTATGCCATGATTTGAGCTAGGCACTTAAATGTCATTGAATGTCTAATAATAAGGTTTGGTAAGTCAATTGAATGGCTAACATGATTTGTGGCAAGTCATTTGAATTGGGCAATTCAATGAGTCATCATATTATCATTGTTTGAGCAAGTAATAAATGTCATCAATGAGTAATGTAAGAATTGATTGTAAATTCCATGACTTTGGCCTCCTAGTGAGAATAATTGAGTCAAGGTATTGATTGGTCATCAATAGGAAAAATGAATGGCAAAAATAATGGGTCATCACATGTTGGCCATCTAATGGCATAATTTGAGCAATACATTAAATGTTAATAAATTGGACTGAGTGAGAATGAATGGTGACAAGAATTTGGGTCATACAATTGAATGTAATGTTATGATTATGACAAGACAATGAATGACTCTCATTATTTGAAAAGACAATTGATTAGGCAAATTTTGGGGTCATCACAAGTGTTTTCCGTGCACGCGTTGCGTGTTGTATAATCGATTTTTTTTTTTAAATTAATGGTCATTTACAATAAGTTTTTGAGGGGCATTACGATAGTTAGATATTTGTAATAGTGTAACTGTCAATGTTGTAAGGGGTATTATGGTAAATGGACTTTGCTCTCAAGTTGAACGTACCATTTGTCAGTCTAAGGGTTTAGGTATTATAATAGTTATAGGGTTTTTTTTTAAAAATAATTAAAAAAAATTTATTTTAAAAAATAAATCGGATTTGTGAATGTGACAAAATAACTCAAAACGTCATCACGAATGGCGGCTTACACTTTGTGAGGGGTCACTTATACATGTAGCGACCCCTTCCTCATTTAGTGGGGCGACCCTAAACAAATGAGTGCATCACCATTGGCGGTCCCTAAATACTTTTTTTCCCTTATAGTTTATTTTATAATAAATATAGTATTATTATTAACAATTATTATTATTATATATTAATAAATAATTTTTATTGATAAATAATAATATATTATATATAATGTATTATTAATAATAATAATTATTATATATATCAATTAAGAATATTTAATAATAAATAATAATATTGTTGCTTAACAAATGATCTCTAGTTAACGTATTTTAGGAATTATTGTTAGTTTTTATAATATTTTGTTAAAAATGTCCACCACCACCAACCCGTGCAGTCTTTTTACCCATGAAGATATTATTCGTAGCAAACGGCTCCTCATTATTTATATCCATATTCGTAGTGTAGCATTAATATTATCAGTAGTGTACCATCAATAGTAGCATCAATAGTAGTAGTGGTGTACCATCAATAACCCCCAGATAAATATGGTTATTAGTACGTTTACAAACGACACTTGAGATATGCGTAGATTGTATATAAAAAATATTGACAATTTTAGCAAACAGCATTTTAGAATTGACACTCGTTTTTACAAAATATATAATAATATTGATAGTAAACATATACATTTTTGGTACTAAATAATATCACGTCCTAAAACATTTATAGTTCATTGATTTCTATGTTACATATTAAATGATCAATAGTTTCGGTCCATACTAATTATTGTTTTAATAAATCATTATTTTTTAAAACTAATTTGGTATGTATATCAAATGATCAAACTCATTTCTTTTGTGAGGGCACAATCCTAATCATGTGATTAATGATCACACATGATAATTATAGCGTAAACAGCGGAAGATTAGTTTAACATTTAATAAATTGTGGCCCTAAAATTTTCGGCATGACCTCATCGCACGAGGAACATACCACCAACACAAATCAACATATACTGAAAATATATATCATCAGTTCATATCCAGCATACACCAGTCAAACCACTAAACATATATCCACATTGGGTGAAATAAACTAAAATACATAAACTCCTCACACACCCACAGGGATAAACCCCTGGTAAACATATACATATAATACTGGGATAAACAAAAGAATAAACCTCTCAAGTGTGGCTTCCACCAGACATGTCATCTCTGGGTCCTAGCCATCTGTATAACCTGCTATTGTCCACACACAAAGACAACAACAGCCCCCTTGGGGGTGAGCAAAAGCCCAATATGGAACTATCATGGAATATACATCATGTATCTATAAAATGTGATATATGATGCAATACAATGCATGCCATGTCGGTGTCATATCGTACACCCATCCAATGGGTATATATGAATCAATAAACGAAAGTCCAACCATATCAGAATAGCTCGAGCCTGTCAAGCCTATAGGGTATCCAGACGGATGGACGTCGGCAAAGCGCCACCAACCCCAGGTCCTGACATCACATAATCATATAGGGATATCCAGACGGATGACATCAGCAAGGTGCCACCAATCCCCGTCTCAACAAATCATACCAATCAAAGGGGACCACGATTCCCTATGCATATCGGGCCATGTAATGCCAACATAGTATCGCAGTACCAATCCCCAATGATTGATATCAGAATCCAAGAAATATCAGGGTATTCAAGGATATAGCTCAACGTGTATGTCATGCATCGATGTATGTATAAAAATGATGTGTGTTAACAAAATATTTATTTTTCATACACTGATGTGCCAATTCATGAATGCTATGAATGCCACATAATTTAAATAAAATCACGTAGCCACGTAAGTCACATAATTCAACAACAAATCATATATCAAATGATACAGATACCTGTCGTATGTTACCCGAACGCAATATACCTTTCTTTCTCGATCTACAAGAGTACTTGAGCTTGTAGGGTCGAAGTAGTCACTGTATATCAATATAAATTCACAATTCAATAAACCAATCATTAAAAATGGGTTATCAATTTTAGTCACAGCTTAACCAATTTAGGGTAATTAAATTGATATCATAATTTAATTTGCTAATTATTTTCACCAATTCAAATTATTATTCAACAATTATAATCCAACTTAATTGTCGAAGCAAAGTCGGAAAAATCGGATATCAAGTTTTTACCCAATTTTCGCATAGTGTCACGCACGCTTTTTCCTCAAATTCCGGCTACCTCCGGCGGCGGTACTGGCTGTGACCGGTGTAGAAACCTTCGTCCAGGTGAGTAGAAGAGATTTGGTATATGGCTTCGTCCAATTTGTTGTAGAATCGAAGAAATCGAACCAGAGTTCCTCAAACCCTAGTCTGCGCGGTTTCACCCGTTCCAGATCAAAATCGAACCACTTTCGAACACCAAATTTTGATTATCTGGTATGGAAATGTGCGCCTGAGAGTTGTGAACACGGTGGTAGGTCGGTCTTGTCTATAGGTGGTCGGACGGCGGCGAACGGAGCGGATAAGTACACGGTGGTCGGTGAATCGCGAGGTTGTGCATGTTTTCGCACCTTTTAGTAGGTGTCCGCGATTCAGTGTGTGTTTTTACATGTTTTGTTATGTGTTTTACATCCTACACCGTATATATTAATTCCCGACCAATTATGAACATCGGGGTGTCACCGGTGTACTGGTGCATGTGCATCACATGTACAATCCACACCTAACTTCATGTCCTTATTTGAATCATAAAATTAAATCTTTCGATTCTGACCCGACTGTCAATTGACATGTACAAGGTCAATTTTCACTCTCATTAATTAGATTATATTCTCATTAATTAATTTCTAACTAAGTCACAAAATAATGTACAAATTGCTCTTAATTCTCATTATCAAATATCGGGACATCACATTTACAAAATGTTTACAATATCGAGCTGTTATCAAAGATAATATTCCTCATGTTATTCTCAACCATTTGATTAACATAAATAAATCACATAATTGTTGATAAGCTAAACCTGATTTCCGATAATACGGTACAAGGGTTGTAACACCCTTTTATTTATTAAGAATGAAAATAATAAATAATAGTGATAAAAATACTAAGACAATAATAATAATCCATAATAAATAATAAGATATCAAATAATTAGGAGTGGTATTGAATGGTTGACCATGACAAATGTCATCTTGCATGTAACATATCTGATAAAATTTTGCCTATAAATACACTCCAAATCCATCACTTTCAGCCATAAATTCGTCCAAAAATCCTTAGAAAAAATGGCAAAAAAATGTTAGAATATTAGGCCAAAAATAGGCCAAAATCCAAATAATTAACAAACTCTCCAAAAATTCTGAAAATTTTACCCAACCTTCATTATCAACCCACAAACAAACGTATGTGGGTGGTGTAGCAAAATCATTAAGAAAAATAGCTAAACAAATTCTGAACCGTGAAGAACACACAGGAAATCTGCCCAGAAAACATCACTTTGAGGTAGTAGTATGTTCAGACCGTGTTCTATACGATTATTTCCGTTTTAAGTCTTAGGAGCGAACTTAAACTTGTTTAAAATATGTTATAGTATATATTCACGTCGGCCGTTTCCCAGAAAGTTGCGACGTACAGGTTTCCGGCGACCAAAGTACCCTACCTAATCATTCCGAAAAATCAGAATCTGGGCAAAATCGGCTGCGAATTTTAAAACCGTTTCTGAACAAAAGTTGTAGATAACAGTGAGACGATCATTCCCTGAAAATTACAGCCGCGCGTGGATCCTGAGCGATGGTCACGCGCCGGCAAGGCGGCGCGTGTCGTTCACGCGCCTCCACGATTTTGAAGTTTCCGGTTGCCGAACGTTTCTGCACTAATCTTAGGCATTTCTGGAAAGTTTCATGATTTTTCGACTAAGGCTTGAATTATTATGAATTTTTAAAGTTTTATTCAAAATTACCCGGACAAATTTTATACAAAAATGATCTTTAAGAATGTTCACCATGTTTTTGGGTCCCTAATCATTATAAATTACTTATATTATGTTTATAGGAATTCCTTGACAACCGGGTTCAAAATCAAGTAAATCCAAGTAAAAATCGTAAGCTAGTAAGGTGAGGTGTACTACCGATTTCTTTCAAATTAGCCCTTTTGGCATTTGGCCTGGAACTTACATCATTTGTTTATTCATTACCGTACTTTTATATATATTTATGAATAGATTGTGGTACCAGATAAGGGATAAATTTATATATCCCGAGTCGGGTCCCACAAAGGTGGTATCAGAGCCAGGTTTACATGGATCTAGGCACTAAAGTACATTATTTACATTTTTATTTATATAACTTGTTTGTTTGACTTGTTTCACAGATGACTGCTCCGTATCACCCACCTGCAATGAATTTGGAAAACAAGATTACCTTTTTACAAAATGAAGTAACTGACTTGCGCAAAGAAATAGGGGTATTAACTGAAAGAAACAAGGCTGGAGAGCGTGAGTTGGGTCGGGTCTTGGAGGAAAGGGATAGACTAAGGTTCTATTTGATTGATATCCAGGAGTTCTATGATAGTCGGCTGAGGAGTTTGTTGAGTGGGTTACCTGCAGACTTGATACATACCACTATAGTTTCTGGTCGATATATGTTAGATGATGCTTTCAGGCTCCGCAGG